>BQNB010038729.1:8232-45333 GCA_026074375.1 Tanacetum coccineum | reverse complement strand
AAGCTCAATGTACAAGTTAATAATGCAAGAAAGTCAAATTAGGTTATTTTACCTCCTAAATCACTTTGGTTTCTTACCACCACTTTAGTACAAGGTACAAGCACTTAATGCATGAATTTTAAACCTTAAACCTAAACCCTAATTCATCCTAAACCCTAATCTAAAACCCTAAACCCTAAAACCGAAACCTTAAACCCTAATTTCACTTTCAACCAAAATCTAAACCCTAAACCTAAAACTAAGCCCTAAAACTTAATCCTAAGCCCTAATCACAATCCTAACACTAATCCTAAACCTTAATCTGCCCTTAATCCTAACCCTAATCCACATTTTAAAACCCTAAACCCTAAACCGAGCCCTAAATGAACCCGATACCCTTTTTCTTCCTTTTTGACCCATTTTAAACAAACTTACCACCTCAAGCACCTCCATGACCTCACCTTTATGTCACCAAGCAGGCTAGCAAGCACCTCTATCACCTCCTTGCTAATATACTTGGCCACCAAGGTGGTTTGTCACCTCCTTGTCTCCATATCTTAGCCGTGGCCTCTAAACCCCCCTCCACATCTCATATCTAGTTTCTAGCTTATATTACTCACCCTCCTAGCCTTCAATACTCACTAATCTAGCCTTATATATCTTACACCAAGTAAACTTAGGCATTAAGGGTCTTTTCACCCTATAAATACACAAACCAAGCAACCCTTTCAAATCATCCCTCAAAACTCATCTCACACACTCAAATTGAGTTCTAACCATTCCCTAGCAGCAATAGAAGATCAAGAGAAGTCCCTAAGCTTAGAATAGAAGCCAAGAATCAAGAAAAATGAAGTCTTGAAGCCATTTCTAGGCGTACAAACCTGAAAATCCCATTTCAACCCATTTTAGCTCAAGTAAGCCTAATATCTTGTTCCATAAACTTATAATATGTATTAGAATGTTCATAATACTCTTGAGATCAAATATGAACTCTTGTTTGAAGCTTTGAATCCTCAAACCCATGCGTTTTTGTTTAAACCCTAAAAATGACCCGTTTTGATTTTCTAACTAACAAATCCTTTTTCTAAACTTTTGTTATGTTAGAACATCTTATTTTAGCTTATTTTAAAAAGCTATAACCTGCAAATATCATTTGGAATCCTAAAATAATATTGCATGGCTTTTTGGACTTGTTTTGCAAATATTTCCATGCATATGGGTATATATTGTAATTTTCTGAAATTTATAACCAAAGGGGCTGAAAATGTCCTTATTCTAAAGTTATAACTATAAGGACCTATTTTGCCAAGTTTCAAAGTTAAAGGTTTAAATTATATATACTTTATATATAAAGGACTAAAGTTGTAAAAGTTTATAAACTAAGGGTATATATTGCCAATTTTGCAAACTTAAAAATATAAAATATAATATTTATATATAAAAAATAAAAATATATATTAATATTATAAAACTCGATTTTATTAAAACTCGACACATTTATCGTTATTAATCATAAATTGACGCATTATTTTGTTATATATTTAACACAATTTAACATCAACTAACTTTTGAAGAAACTTAAAATCTTATCGTATCACGTTACTAGGGAATTTCATATGAAGGGTTTCATTTAGGTTTTTGTTTTGACGAGTTTGTTGGGTTTACGATTTAAAGTGCCCTGGCTTCTCAAATGATACTACATGGCCTCTAGATTATGATAGCCCGAACAGCGATACAATATTTCCATAATTTAATAAATCAAAGATATACGTTAAACTTTATGAAATTTTGAAACATAAACCATCACACTAAGACTTGAAATATCACCCCAGGTTGCGTGACAAAGCCGTTACTTTCACTTGATATACTTTTGCCATCAATCAGATTTCCCTATACTGTTAAGGTGAGTTCATAGCCTTACTTTTAAATCTTCTGTTTCATAAACCCGTGAGGGGGATACATGCTATAAACTATGAATACAAGTGTTTTTTTAAATGTATGCTATCCTGATATATTATTGCATCTGTTGTCTAAGTCCCTTTATGCCAAAAGACCTCCACTCACTAGACCATTAATCATTATGATTCGTGAACGTGATATTGTGAATAGGCCTATTGGGATTGACGAATCCCGTTTGTGTTAGCCGGATAGGTAACCAAAACACACTATATCTGAAACTCATAGGTATATGCAATTTCCAACACGGGGGCATTATCTATACATATATATATATATATATATATATATATATATATATATATATATATATATATCATTATTGATATATACACTAGTCAGTTTGAGTGCCATGAGCTTAGACGCAATAATACTGTTTTCCATAATAATTGTACTCATTGCAATTATTACACTTATGGGTGTATAACAACGTAACCCACTCTTATGATGACTTGTATTCACACTATTTATTATAAACCTACGGATTTCACTCAACCATTGTGCTGACCTTTTTAGCATGTTTATCTCAGGTAACTGAACATCTTATGGCACGGAGTGGCACGGACTTGAAGATGGCTAAACTGTTATCATTCAAACTTTATGTTTTCATGTAGATTTTGGGACCTCTGTTTGTAAAAACTCTGATGAAATAATGAATGATAACTTATCTTTTAAAAACGTCTCTTTCGAGTCGCTTTCTATGATTATGACTGTTGTACTATGAAATAATACCCCAGATTAGCTTCCGCTGCTATATGTCAAAAATGGGGGTGTTATAATATGTCTAGGAAAACATGATTGTGTAGAAAGGATACCATCGGGTAACAGTCTTCATACTACCTTTCCCCTTATATGGTTGATCCACTCTTAATATATTTCAATTGCATTTAATATACTCTTAGGGGCCTTGTAATAGTCTTCATACTACCTTACTTGTGCGTTGCCTTAACCAAATATTAAATAGACGACGGGTTTGTGTAATTCGTTCATGACTTAGGAAATAATTACATAGATCATCACAAGTGTGACAAAGCAACAACACTAGGAGAAGCAATCTAGGAAGTAATACATGATTAAATAAACACAATCTTTTATTATATTGTTATCACCAGTAGCTTAGTTTATTATTTAGTTTAATAGCTAAAACCAAACCAACCTCTCAAACATATGATTTACTGCTTTTATAAAATATAAAAACACAAAAATAATCTTCTCTCAACCCCTAGAATTCTGTTAGACCGTGATCAAGCCTTCCCAACCTATTATCCAATAGAACGATAACAACCCCCGAGTCTTGCCTATACTACACTACAATGATTAGGTACACTGCCTAGGGAGTTGTAAAACTTCTTGTAGAAGTCCCTTACGACAACCGCAACAGGTATCCTGCACTAAAAATGAGTGCATGGCAAGGGTGTGGGATAGTTACATGATCGAGGTGACCATCATAACAATTACAGGTTTAAAACATGGGTTAATCCTAGTGCCTCTTATCTAGAAAATCCTAATACTTACTATGCGGTCTCGGGATGCATAACAAAAACAAGTTCTAAAATTTAATATACTACCGGTACACTCATATAATTTAATACCGTTACCAATGTTCCAGAAAAGGTGACAAAGACCATACGTAAACATCCGTAACGACGAAATAGATACATATGACTGCATTCGAACCTTAACTCGAACAAGCTAAAGGTATAAATTATCTTGGGTATCAAAAATGGGTACCCGAATTCCTATAGATCTAAAGGCGAACCACACATTTTTGGGGTGGAATTTTGAGGGATTTTGTGCTAGTCATATACATTCCTATCCATGAGACGTTATTAATACTCGGTTTTTGTCGGTATGTGTCATAAAAAAATTTAAATTTGGGTCAAAATTACCTTTTTATGCTATGTTTCGATATATTACCCATCATTTTAAGGAACAAGGCAAATGGCAAATGAAGGAATAGTTTCTAAGGCTTATTTCCCCCTACACTTAAGTTGAACATTGTCCCAATGTTCTATAGAAGTACCTGTAAAAACGAATAAAGGGAAAAGAAAACAAGTAAAAGAAACTAGTACTCCCCTGGTTTGCTCAATAATGGAGAAGAAACATGCGATAACTGGTTAGATCGTCCTCCAAGAGTCGTCCAACAAAACTTCCTAAGAACTTCCAAGCTTCTTCTCGTCAAATATAACCTGTAAATCAAAGACAAAGACAACTACACCAAGCGTAAAATCGGCGAGATATGATATATACAATGAGAGTTTAGGGTTTTGACTCTATGAAAGCAGTAAAGATAGGATGAAAGCGATGATATAATCATAGGTTTCTACAATTTTATAACAAAATTACAAATTTTAAATATTGCACATTTTATTTTTCAAAAATACTTGAAAAATCTCGAATCTTCACATTGCTTGAGATGCGACGCCGTTAGGTTTAATCCCGAGGCCGCCTCCACGCACTGTGAGGATTTCCTCTTCGTTTTTAATGAGAAATTTCCTGCACGCAACTTTATCAGTTATATCTATAGAAAACACTGCATAAAAACCTAGAATTAATCATTACAATCATATGACTCAAAACTGACGCGAATTAATCTAAACAATTTATTTTAAATGTTTGAATCTGGTTCTTATAAACCGGATATACCCCCTACACTTATTTTATGCAAAATACCTTTGATTGTAGATAAGACAAAGTTACAAACAAACAAAGCATGATTACAAAATGATTCAAACATAATAAAACAAACAATAAAGAATAAAACACAAGACACTCCTAAATGCGAGAAAGTAAATATTGGGTTGCCTCCCAAAAAGTGTTTTTTTTATTTTATGAGTCTTGTAGCTAGACTCGAAGTCATACGCTATTACGTGACTTCTCCTTTGTTTCTCTTGGCCTTCATGTCTATCAAGCTCTGAATGGCTCTGCACACATTTTCATCATGTTTGTATTCGGGTCCCAAATCTAAGCTATAGAGTAGTGGGTTTTTTTGTTGTTGTCATCGTCACTTTCTATGACAAAAGGAGGTATGCGATTGGTTTTTATGTCCGTAAAATCTATGTGTTTGAACATTTCCATCTTGTGGGGAATTTTAAATACAATCTTTTCCGTATCTTTTTTAAACGTGATTGTTCCTTCCTCCTTGTCGTAAACGATCCTGGTTGCTTCTACGAACGGTTTTCCGAGAACAACCGACCCTAGGTCATGATCAATGACACTAGTGGTATCCTCAAGCACCACGAAGTCACATTCGTAAGTGAAGTTCCCAACAAAAACTTTTAACCCCTTAACTCTCCCTCATAAAATTGCAGATTTTCCTAGGGTTTGATGGTTTCCTTCTTGGCCTCAACCTTTTGCTCATGATTCAATTATAATGAAGTCTAGACATTACATTGATCGGCGATTCCATATCTAAATAGGCTTTCTTTTTGTCGAAGTGGCCAATCATGCAAGAAAATATAACGTTATTCAAGTTCCCGGTTCTAATCTTGGCCTTTACCCATGGGGGTTGAGGGTTTTTCAAGAGCCATTCATGATACCTTAATTCTTTCATACTGGGGAAAGTGTCAAAGTGTTTCAGGCTATCTTCCTCTTCTTCTTTGATTTCTTCTTTAGTTTCTTCCTCGAACTCCTCTTCGCTTTCCACAGTCATCTCGTGATCCTCGTACTCGGTTGTACTGGACTTCACATTTCCCTCTTCCTTAGCTTCATCTTCCTTATTTAGAATAACGATTGAATTAACAAAGTGAACACGTTTTAGGGATGAAGGGTTTCTATTTTGTTCTGCTAAGGATGACTAAGACAAATATTCTAGGAAGAGTAACTTTGATAGGCTTTTGATTCCCTTGCCTCGAAGCTCCTCTTTTGTGGGGTCATTAGTAGACTTGAAATTCATTTGAGCTGCAGGGATTCCTGCGGTGTTACGAATGGGAGTGTCATCAAGCTTTTCAGAAATGGTTTTCCACAAAAGATTAATTTTACTAATCATGGCGTATTGATGTTGTCCAAGTTGAGTTCTCAGGCTGGATAGTCTTTTCTTTTGATGAGAGTTAAAATCAATTAGTGCCTTCTCAAGCTTCGTTTGCTAGATGAGTAGGTGGAGAACGAGCCGTTCCGTCGGCTGGTAAATGTTTGGACGTGTGCCCAGTTAAAGTTTGGCTTTCCCTTTTAAGTATCGGCGGCTTCGTTAAAGTTTCTTGGTCCTTGGTTCATAGCAAACTGCCTACTTCTCATCTCGTCGGTACGCGAGGATGCATAATTAACAAAGGCTTGTTCGGGGTTTTCCATGCAGTACTGAGTGTCGTGGGGACCACTGTAGATCTCACATGAAGAAGTGATTTTGTTCACTTGAGTAGGTTGCATCGGAGCAATGTAGCCTTCCATCAAGCATTGAACTTGATTTTCGAGCTCGATGAGGCTACGATCGGATGTACTTGGGACATCTTGAGGCAAAGAGATTGCCATGACCGGCATAGCGAAATCCCTTGGGTCGTTCCAACTTTCGTTGTCATATAGGGTGAGGTCCTATAAGAATGCCTAGGATTCTTTGGTGTTTTCGTCACGAAGCTTACCATCGGCCAATTGATCGATGGTTCGTCTTGTGGTGGGAGTGACATGGTCATAAAAGATTTGGACTTGGAGCCAAAGGTCGATGCCATGATGAGGGACTTTATGTAGTAAGTCCTTAAAGCGAGTCTATGCTTCAGAAAGAGATTCTCCTTGATGTTGTTAGAACATCATAATATAGTTACGAAGTTTTGTAGTCCTACCTGGTGGAAAGAATTGAGCAAGGAAACGAGTAGTAAGATCCTCCCATGTGGTGATGGATCCTTCTAGAAGACGTTCAATCCAATTGCTAGCTTGATCGCAAAGGGAAAATTGAAATAAACGCAGGCGAGTTCTTTCCCTATTGTCACCATTAAGGTCAAGTGAGTCTACTAGACAAGAAAATCCTTAGGTGTTGTTTGGATCCTCAGACCGAAGTCCGTGGAATGAGCATCCGTTTTGCACCAACCGGATTTTCGATCGAAGAGGTACACATGTGTTCCCTTCGTAAGCTCAATAGGGTGTTCGATGATAAGCCTTTGTGGCTAGGTTTGGAGTAATCTCCAAGAGTACGGATAGGATTGCGCGTCTCTCATGTTGGTTGACTAGAATGGATTACGAAACAAATATCACAAAGAAAATATAGACTACGAGAAAGCTAATATATTGGAATTAAAATTCTCACTTGAATAGGAATCCTAACGAGTAATAACTAATTAAACAATGATTGAAACCTAACTATTCCCCACGCAGGGCACCAAAAACTTGATGTGGAGGTTGTGAAGACTTTACATAATCATGAAGTTTTACAATCCCCTAGGCAGAGTACCTAACCGTTGTAGTGTAGTATAGGCAAGACTCGGGGGTTGTTATCGTTCTCTAAGGGAATAGGTTAGGAAGGCTCGAACACGGTCTAATAGAATTCTAAGGGGTTAAGAGAAGATTCTTTTTATGTTTTTACATTTTTAAGAAAGCAAGTAAATATCATGGTTTGAGAGGTTGGTTTGATTAACTAATAATTAAACTAAATATAATCTATACTATTGGTGATAACTTTATGAGAAAAAGATGTATTTACCTAATCATGCACTACTCCTTAGATTGCTTCTCCTAGATCTGTTGCTTTGTCACACTTGTGATGATCTGTGTAAGTATTTCCTAAGTCATGAACGAATTACATGAACCCGCCGTCTATTTAATATTCTGTTAAGGCAACGCACAAGTAAGGTAGTATGAAGACTATTACAAGTCCCCTAAGAGTGTATTAAATGCATGTAAAATATCTTAAAAGGGATCAGCCATATTAGGGGTAAGGTAGTATTAAGACTGTTACCGATGGTATCCTTTCTACACACTCGCATTTCCCTAGACGTCTATGCCAATTTAATATCTTATGGCTAGCTTTCTAGAGCCTAACACACACATCCATCAACAAAAAGCAACATTAAAAGGATTTACAACCTAAGTTTCATGCAATCATAAGTAAATACAAAGGAGGGTTTAGCCTAGCATGTTATAAAGAAAGCAAGAGCATAAATCAATCACACAACACATAGACATATTGAATGATTAATAATAAACACTCTTACTTGATAAAAACATAGATTGAAGGTAGTTACAATAGGCTTTTGAGGCCCTAAAAATGACCTAGAAATCTGCTAGAATGACTTGGGTTCGCCTCCCAAAAGTTATACAAAGTTACACACTTAAAACCCTAAAATCGGTTTTGCATATATAGTGAAAACGGTGCGACGGCGTCGCTTTGAAATCATGACGCCGTCGCCATGTGGATGATTCTAGATCCTCTTTAAGTCAGCCACGTCTTGACGCCGTCGCTGGTTCTCTAACGTCGTCACGATGAAGATCCTGACGTCGTCGCTTTATGATGGCGTCGCCGTCTCCACGCTCTGTATGCACAATTCTTCTTGATTTTTGGTGTAGAGTCGTAATCTTGTCCGTTTCTTCTCTAAATGAGCCCAAGTCACGTGTATTTCCTCCAAATGCCATCCTAGTGCTAAAACCTGAAAACAAATGATTAAGCACATAATCTGGGCAATGGCCTCAAAAAAGTGTATAAAATGACACCTCATCAACCTAATAAATAGCAAAGTCGGGGGTATTTAACTTACTAATAATATTAATATTTGGCACAACCGGATCAACCTTGTTATAAAAGCACAAAAATCATATACTAGCACCTCACATAAGTGTTTGGATTCTCTCTTTCTCTCGGGTGTATAATGAATTATAACAATATGGGAAACGGGAAAATTAACACTCATTACCTAGCATAGCATATAGATTACCATAAGCTTGATAAAGGATCAAACTTCCACCACTTTGGCGTAAACACATAGGAATTACTATCAAAGAGGTCTTTACAAGGGTTGTAACGTTAGGTGTAGGGTATGGAATACACGATAAGGGATAATGGGGGATAATTTTACTGGTGGCAAGTGAATCATTTACAAATTTACATGTACAAAGGCATTGCTAAGCCAAGACTCGACAAAACTCTATCAATCATACAAAACTCTACATCAAACTCTTTCTTTTGTTTTGTTGACTCTTTCTTTACTTAAACATACGCAGGATGGCGGTCCGTATATTCTATCATATTTTGTTTTTGCTTTTTTTCTTCATTTTTCTATTTTTTTGATTTTTTTCTTCTTTTTTATATACACTTTTGCCCAGCCATCATTAATCTGTTGAAAATGAAATAAATATAAATGACTCAAGATTTATATTGACATCCCTACACTTGAGTTTTTACATAATTAAATAATAAACTAACTAATGACCCAAATTAGAAAGATCAATAAACATGAAGTACATTAAGCACGTGGGGGCAATGATTTGAATTTTTCCTCATTTCTCCATAAAATAAGAACTACCATAAATCCCAATCGTCCCAAAACTATGTACACTACCAAATGACTCGACTTAGCAACCATGTAATAAGCCAAACAATTAACTAAGGTTAAACAATGATGTTCACAATAATGTACTAAAAATGAGTACATACAAGGGGGGCTAAGGTGATTTGTGTAACACCCCAAATTTAAGTTTTAGATATTATATTACTAGAATGCCATTGAGTACGTTTGACTACGACTTTATATATTGAAAGGCGTTACGTGATTGGTTAGTCAAACTTGATAGTCAATCCGTTGGTTAAAATATAAGTTGTATATTATATAAATGGTTTTAGAAAGTTTAATGTGTCACAAATATAATATAGGATAGGATTAGAGGGACCATAGTTTCCAACTAAGCAAAGTTATAACTAACGTATCTATATAATTCCCTTGACATTCTAAAATATTCTAGTTTTGTCTTGTATATGGTGGTGGTGTCGAACCAAGCAAAGAAAAAGGAGGGAAAAGATGATGATCAAGTAGGGTGTTGATTTTTGGTGAATTATGTGTCTTTATGACAAGAATAAGCTCTAACAATGATCCTACACTAAGTAAGTAATCTTATTTAAATTAATTAGTGAATTAAGAGTTAGGGTTTATGTACCAAAATTGGGGGTTTGGGGTAATTGATATTCTAAACTAAGTATTGGGGTGTTTATGATAATGGGTCAAGGTTATTTAATGAATTAAGTATAAATTAGTGATTTTGTGATATGATCAAGACATGATCATAGGATGATGATGGGTATATTTATGGGTGTCTAATTCCTCTTTATCTTAGTTATGAAATTGATAAGTTTATGTTGGAATAATATTGTCTAGGAACCAAATGATGTGGTGAGGCTTTATTGAGGTTTGACTTGGAATGAGGTATGTAATTTGACTATAACAAGGTGTTATATTAAGTTTATCATATTTGTACTATGTATTTTGTGCTATGTGATTGTTGTGAAAAAGATGTAGAAGGCTTAAGGTTTAGTGTGCTTGGCCAAACATTAGAATGATGCTACTTGGTTAAAATAGCTAGGTTGTAGATTGCCTAATTGTTACGCTAGTGAAGGGTGTATGAAGCTTATGTTGAAATATGGATGAATGCAAGTGATTATGTGAGTTGACCTCTTGGTCTAGTAAGTAAAGTTCATGATGCATATATGTTTAAACGGTGTATAATAACTTGTTATGTCTATTACTTACTGAGCGTTTCACTTACGGTTTAGTGTTTAACCATTTTTTGTAGGTTTTATGCGAAGAAGATAAAGTCGTGGTAAAGGTTTAGAATTGGGCACGGGTTAGAAGTATTGGTTATGCGTGTAAGCGTAAGTAGGATACCGAGCTCAATCAATGTTGAACCCCCAAAGTTGATGTAAATGTGTTATCAGAAGGTGTCCCTTAAAGTGTCAAGTGTGTCTTGTGTTTATATAAACTTATGTATGGTTTTGTAACAAAGGGTATGTAAAATGGGGTCAAAATGAGTGTTTGGCATAACCCGTAATGTATGTCTCCGCAGGTCATTTAGAACATGTGAATATTTGATAATGAACTATATGACATATTAAAGATTTATGGAAAGTTTCATTAATTTACGAGTCTCGAAAGTATGGTTTTCGGAATAGTGAAAAGTGAAAAAGTATAGCTTGCTTTTAAAGTTTCTGCAGGAACCATATGGCCATATGCTCAACTCAAAAGTTTTCGCAGTGGCCATATGGCCATATGCTTCTGTCAGACTATAAATGAGATTTTTTTAGTTTTTGGTCAATCTTTGAAAAATCATATCGTTTAAACCGTAAGTCGTTAGAAGTCGTGCCACCCTCCATTTTAAAGGTAATTGAGTCTAGTTTCATTTAAAAATAGTCTTAAGAGCTGTTCTATAACAGATTGTTGTCAGTTTGGTGAATTAGTAACAGCATGTCGTTTTGATCATGTCTTTGCGCAAAAATTTTAACTTTTTATTATTTGGTCAAATTATCGAGTCGGGAAAGGGAGTTTCAATTTGGGTGCAACATTTTAGTGGGGTGTAAAGAATACTCTTCAATAATCATCTGGAATCTAACAAAAATCACAAGAACCACGAAAAAGATAGACTAAGAGGAGTGTACTAGGGGGGTATCTTGCACTAAAAATGAGTGCATAGCAAGGGTGTGGGGTAGTTATATGACCAATGAGATTATCATAACTATAACAAACGCAGGCTAAAAACAAGGGTTATCTTAATGCCTCTTATCACTTAGTAAATCCTAATCATACGAATGTGGTCTCACTAGCAGTCTCGGGATGCATCACTAAAACAAGTTCTAGAATCTAATATACTACTAGTACACTCACAAAGCATTACAGATGAATGCTTTTATAATCCTAAAGATCTAGGATGAACCTCACATTTTTGGAGTGGAAATTTTTGAGTGGTAGGGTTTTTGTGCTAGACATATAATTCCTATCAATGAGACACTTCTAAAACTACAATTTCACCAATATATGTCATAATCTTTTTTTTAATTTGGGTCAAAATTACCGTCCTAAACTATGTTTCGGTATATTACACATCTTTTTAATGATAAAGCAAATGCAAATGAACCTATAGTTTCTAAGGCTTTCATGACCTTCCCTACCCTTAAATTGAACATTGTCTCCAATGTTCTACAAGATCCCGAAAAACAAGAAAGGTAAGAATAAATGAAAAGCAAAAGAAACTAGTACTCCCCTGGTTTTATCAACGTCGAAGAAGAAACGAGATAAACCGGCTAAATCCTCATCCAAGAATCGTCTAAGTGGAAATCCTACGAGCTCTCGGACTCTCCTTGTCCAATATAACCTGAAAATCAAAGACAAAAACAACTATACCCGCATAAAACCGACGATAAATAATATACAACACATTATAAACATAATCTAAATCCTAATAAAACAATAAAGATAGAATATTTGTGCTAATGTAATCGTGACTTTCTGCAAAAAATCTGGAAAATTAAAAATTCTGAAAATTTATCAAAAATAATATTTAAAAATTCGAAAAACGCATTTGTTTCACTTTTTGCATGTCTGACGCCGTTAGGGTTTATCTGAGCATCAGGATCACTAAAGGTTTCATTTTTGTATTCTTGAAAGTTCTGGGAAAACATTCTATTAATTATTTCATGGGAAAATTTACAACACAAACCTCGAAATGTTAGTACTATTTTATGACTCAAAACAAAAAAATAAAACAAAACATAAAGTGAATTAATCTAAATTATAAATTAACATAAATAAGTGGTTCTTATTAACCAAATCATTTCTTATACACTTATATTTATCAAAAATAATATTTAAAAATTCGAAAAACGCATTTTTTTTTTCCTTTTCTACAGGTCTGACGCCGTTAGGTTTTAATCCTGACGCAATCAGGATCACCTGACAGTATTTCGTTTTTGTTTTCTAGAAAATTTTCTAGAAAAACATTCTATTAATTATTTCCTGGAAAAATTACAGCACAAACCTCGAAAACGGTTAGTACAAATATATGACTCAAACAAACAAATAAACAAAACATAAAATGTGAATTATATCTAAATTATATATTTACATATAAAGTGGTTCTTATTAACCAAATAATTTCTCCATACACTTATTTCATGCAAAATAACTTTGTATGTAATTAAGACGAGGTTAAAAACAAAACAAAGCATGATCACATAAAATTCAAACATATGAGAACAAATAATAAAAATTAAAACACATGACACTCCTAAAATGAATAAATTTAATAATATTGGATTGCATCCCAATAAACAATTTTCTTTATTTACGAGTCTTATAGCTAGACTCAAAGTTACAGTCTAGGAATCATGAAAGTGGTCCAAGTCGAGGATATCGATTGGCTTATATTTTTCGGATAATTTCCTAGTTGTGGGAATCGATTGGAAAATTCTATCAAACTTTTATCCATAGGGATCAATCAATTCTATCTTAATGTGCCACGCACCATCTCCTTCTTTTGGTGGCTTGTTCCTGTCTAATTTTTTCTCGATCGTGTCTTCTGATTCTCGCATATTTCCCATAAGGTTAATTGGTATAGCTCATAGGAATTCGACCATCTTCCTAAATACTAAAACATCCTTAATAGGGTTAAGTTTGGCATCCCTAGCAATTTCCCATTCTCCAAGTGCATGTGTATTTATAAATTTACTTTCTAAGTAGTAGGGGGTTTGGGCACCTATGATATTCGTGTTAGGTCGAGGACCATAAGATTTTTGCCTTTCATGAGTGGTCCAATATGGTACACCCTCCATGCCTTTTTCTACTTCCTTAACTCTAAACACCGACTTAGTGATTCATTCTCCTACCGTTATCTTAGATTTCTTACAATCTATTATGGCACTAGCGGTTGCTAAAAATCCTGTTCCAACAAGTAATTGGCACATAAGGTCTTTTTCCATGTCTATGACATAAAAATCTTCCAAAAGCCTTAACTTACCTATATATACCTCTACGTACCTTACAATTTCTATGGGATAAGATTTAGTTCCATCTGCTAACCCTAGGACGTTTTCGGTATCTTCTAATGTTTAAGTCAAGAAAGAGTTGAGAAAACAAAGGAAAAGTTTGATGTAGAGTTTTGTACGTTTGTTAGATGTTTTGTCGAGTCTTGTCTTAGCAACGCCTTGTATATATACATGTAATTTTGTAGATAATTAACTTGCCATGAGTAAAATATCCATCGTTATCCCTTATTGTGTTTTCCATACCCTTTGCCCATCATTACAACACATTGTAAAGACCCCTTTGATACTGAATTCTAGGTGCATGTGTCACAGTGGTGGAGGTTTGATCATTTACCAAGCTTATGGTAATCTATATGCTATGACATGTAGTGAGTGTACATTTTCCCATTTCCTATCATGTTATATATATCGAATGCACTTGAGAGATGAGATAATTCAAACACTTATGTGAGGTGATAGTGTATGTGTCCGTGCTCTTGAAACTGGTAAAAGTGTATTGTCAAATCGGTTTTGCTATAAATTAGTTTTTGAGTTAACTACATTTTCTGTGCTTGTGGTTTGCTGGGTATTTCACTTTTGGTCCAATTTTTCAAAAAGTTTATGATTGTCACACCCCCAAAATGTGTCGCAGTGGAATAGATAACCGGAGGCGTGACTTTATAATACACACAACACAAGGTACGAGAGAACGGCCACTAAATTAACGTTTTAAAAAGTTGATCATTTGTTACATTAAAATAAATTGAGTTTTCAATCAAGTACATTGAATAGATACAAGACAAAGTAATAAATTGTTCGAAAGATAGACAAATGATCAAAGTAATGCACGAAAAAGACTCCCGGGATGCAACTTCAAATGCTAGCCATACAATTAAAGACCTGAGAAAAACCTTCTAAAATGTCAACATAAAGTTGGTGAGTTCATAGGTTTAAGTAAAGTATTTACGATAACCAAAAGAGTTTAGTGACTACTGCTTCATTCCCAGTATCATGAAAAGTATTTAGAAATCAGTGACGTTCAATCAAAGTGTGTAGACCACAAAATTTCCAAGTGTGTGTGACTATTGTAACACATACAATATCACAAAAGTATTTATGATATTGCCCTAAGCTTATGACACCGAATCTTTGTTTTGTAAATCCTAGTCTTTTAGATTCGTCTTGAAATCTGATGTTTTGCCAAAACACCCAAGTACTACCTCAAATGACAATGCGCTTACTGGCCATGTACTAATCCAGAACCTGGACGGGGGTGTCAACCCCAATAGATCTATTCACAGCATTCGTGCTTACACGAAGTAATTAACACTTCATGATAGTGTGTACTACGTGTCAATAGGGAAACTTAGGCAATACGTAAAAGTTTAAAGCACTTGTATCCATAGTAAAAGCAACAAACATATTCGTAAAGCTTAAAGTACTTGTATCCATAAGTAAAACGAGTGTGAAGTCAATCATGTAAACGAGTTTGTAAACGAGCACATAAACGAGTTTGAAATCAATCATGTAAACGAGTTTGTAAACGAGCATGTTTCTCACCCCGAGATTTGTAATATAAACGTAAACATGAGTAGAAAGTGGGGCTATAAACTCACCTTTAGCAAAGCGATGAGTGGAGAAAATAATCAACGAACGTAGAAAGATCTAAACGCGGCCTAAATGAATAATAATGCGTCTTAATGCAAAATAAAGGTAAAATGATGCATATGCCCTTTTTAGAAAGTTAGTATCACCCGCACATGTTTGTGTCTTAGTTTTACTAGTCAAAACGTGATTTTGCAAAAATATAAGGTCTTAATTAAGTTTCGACGCTCAATCGAAAGTTACTATTTTTGGCAACTTTTAGAAATCCCGAACATTATCCGATGTCTAATTATTTTCCTTAAATTTACATTATGCCTAAACACGTTAAGTGATCTTAAAAGTCTAGTTGCTGATTTTATTTCGCCATTATAAACTTTACGCCTATTTTAAGTTTCCATTATTAAAAAATCCCCTAACGCTTAACTAATAATGTTTTTAGGAAGTTTCCAACGCGCCTAAATAATATATAAGTGTTACTATATTATTTGCTAAGGTTTTATAACTCAAACGGACCCGAAAACACCCGAAAACCCATTTTTAACATCCAAACAACTCACTTTTCCCTTTATAAAATCCCAGATTTAGTCCAACTTAGAGAGCGTATCTCCTTTGTCATAATGATTCACGCTTATACCGAAAGCTACGTTTTAAGGAAAAATCATAATCTACAAGTTTTCTTTTATAAATCTTTTCCGACTCGGACCCGAAATGGGTCAAAACACGAATTTAAAATTTAGACAGAATGTGTCTGAAACATTTTTGAGCTGTTAGAAAAACTAGTGTTTCACCGAACTTCAAAACGCCATATCTCACTCGTTTTAAGTCAGATTTTGACGTTCTTTATATCCACGCTAAGGTAATAACATGTACTAACATATTTTCTTGGTTTAGACTACTCAAAATAATTTTAACCGACCCTTAAGCCACTTAACAAATTCGGACAGAATCTAATGTTACCAAAACCCCTATACAAAATTTATCCGCAACATTCACAATACCCTTTATCTAACCTAATCTCTTCCACCAAAGGTAATATCAACACAACAACACCCAATACTATCCTAACCCTTCCACCAATTTGTTACAACATCACTAAATATCATTAACAACATACTTAGCACTAAACTAAACCTAAAAATTCAATAACTTCCATATTTAGTGCAAGAACCACAATAAAACACTTCCATCTTTAAAACTCACTTGATTTAATTTTGAAATCATAACACAAACATATGGGTCACATTTATTTTAAGAAAGAATGCATAAACAAGATCAAGAAGTAACAAATCAAAGAAAAGAATCAAGAAATTGCTTACAAATGAAAGAAGAAAGTGAAGGAACCCTAGGTCTATGAAAATAAACCAAGACCTTGAATAAACCCTAAAAATATTTGAAACCCTAACTCTTTGATTCTTGAAAACCTTAAGATTCTTGAAGAAATGAACTAGAAAACACTTGAGATAATCTTGAAATGGACTTGTAACTTGTAGGAATGATGAAGAAAATCAAAAAATGGATGGTGTATGGTGATGGTGTTGTCATAATGGCTATGGGAAGGAGAGGGAGAAGGGAGAGAGTTTTTGGTGAGGTGATGAGTGAATATGAAACCCTAGAATGCAAATAAGATGTTTATACATGAAGGTATTTAGGTTAAGCTTGGCATTGGTTGACTAGTCAACTAAGTAAAAGAAAAGTATCTTCCTTGTTGCTTGTGTTGGTGTGGGATGTGGGTTATAGGAGCCAAGGAGAAAGGATGTGCAAAATTTTCATGAGCTAGGACACAAGTATGGAATCATGGCTGAATTTTTGGTCACATGGTTAGCTAATGTTAAGGGGACTTGTCAAATGTAAGAACCAATAATGAAAGGGGCATATGGGAATGTCATTTTCTAGCCCCAACACAACCATGTGCTCTTGTAAGATTTAATTTTTTTGGTCTTCCCTTTTATTTACACATGAACCAAAAATTTTGAGCGAGGGGGAGGGTTTGAAATTTCAAATTTTGAAGTTAATGAGTACATGGGATGATATTATGAGGTTACATGCAAAGGTGGTGAATTTACGTGGTTACATGCATGCAAGAAATGCTAAAAATACACAACATACGCGTTCAACGTAAAAACCATAAACGTAAGTGTAGATGGCCTATGTAACACTTACAAATGACCGTATCACGTATAATATAAGTAGACTATAATTAGTCCAATGTCGAAACGCATCCGAAGATGTTTTTCAGTATACGCGAGACAACTTCGCGATTTTAGGTCAAATTGACTACGTAAATTATAAAAGTAGAAATAATGCAAGTTAATAATAAAATAATTTACGTTTCACAGATAATTATTTAATCTAAATATGCCGGTTGTCACAATATCCCTTTGTTAAGAAAATTTTGTCCCGAAATTTAGTTTCTATTATCCAATAATGAGGTGTTCGAGGAAAGGTGTGGGTAACAGATAGTTTTAAAGGAAGAATTCAAGGTTTATCATTAGCTAACTTAACCAAGCACTAAGTGACTGAGAAAGTTAAGGCGACATCGCTGAGATGGCTAATAGCAGCGAATACGAAACTCCTATTTTCGCTTGTATTAGTTAAGATGAGAATGTAATAATTTTCAAGGAGGGACGTACCGGTAACAATGTCAAGGTTCTGAAGAGCTTCTTTGTCTCCATTCTGATTCTCCAATCCTGGGCAGTACCTCTTGGGGTGTCCTTTTCCTCCACATCTATAGCATGTCATCGAGGTAGGGGTCCAGCAGTCTCTTGCTTGGTGGTCGAATTTCTTGTAGTTTCCACATTTAACGAGACATGAACCGTGGTGATGAAGCTTGCACTTGTCATAAAAGTGGTAAAGTTCCAGTAACGTATACCCTACCCACTTCTTGCCTCTTGTTTTGTTGTTGGCGATGATTTCCTTCCTGCTCATCTTCCCACTTTCTTTTATTGTCAGAATCTCTTGTAGCAATAGCACATACCTTCTGGTCCATCAAACAGTTAGCCATTCAAATTGTATCTTGCAGTCTTGTTGTTTCAGTTGAAGTCACGTTTCCTTGAATGTTGTCTGGGAGACCCCAAATGTACCTCTCGATCTTCTCTTCCTTATTTAGAACCATTTTCAGGCATAGAAGGGCCAACTCTTGGAAACGTTAGGTATAACCGACAACATCATTGCCCTTAACAGTCAGGTTTCATAGCTCATTTTCCAACTTCTGGATTTTGTTTCTTGGGTAGTATACTTCGATCATCAGTTTCATCAAATCTTTCCATGACATCTCATGGGCATCGTAAATCCCTACAATCTTAACATGGGAGTTCCACCATGTCAGACCACCATCCAACAAGGTGCATGTAGCAAACGTCACCTGGAAATCAGTGGCACAATTGCTAATGCAGAACACGGATTTCCTTTTCTCAAACCACCTTGTTAAGTCAACTGCTCCTTCAGTTCTGGCAAAGTTTCAGGGTTGGCAATTTAGAAATGCCTTGTAAGAGCATCCTCGAGTAGTGTGCTCTACTCCACCAACACTGCCACAAGCTTTATTTTGGGTTGCATTTATGTTGCTTCGTAAGCTGTCATCGCATCAACTACACATCGGTTTATCAGTTGCTCAATGGCGGCAGAACTTAGTCCTTGTCTTGTTCTCGTCATGTTTCATAAATACGGAATTAAGGAAGAGTGAGACGATATTAAGTCATGTTCCAAAAATTAATGAAGATTACTAGGGGGCGATGGGTAACTTCGTGTTCGAAATAATCTGATGTTTCTAGGGATGGGTCACGAGATGACGTAGGTGTTTCAAAAGTATGAGGCGAGTGTTCAACTTGGAGTTGAATAGTAAAGCAACTAGTGAGACCGACAGACTGTGACAAGTTTAGATGTTATATAAAATGGTATTATGTATAGGTTCACGAGATTTTATGACCAATTGTATCTATTACAATGTCCTATAGCAATGTTTTAGCAATTCGATTTAGAGATCGTTTAATGTAAAGGAGCTTGTATGACATTTTCAATGATTTATTTTTTTTTCAGGAGCACGAAGACCATATTGATGCAACGAAATGTTTTTGATGCAATGCTTATGACACTCACACACAAATGTTGGCTTTTTCGACCGTGTACGTATAAATTTAATTCTAAAGAAACCTTAATATAACGAAACCAATATACAGCATGATCTTTCCTAAGTTTGAACAAAGGTGACTAGGCTTAGTTAAACTGAGGTCTAATGATGCAACACTCGGCTTAGTTATACTAGTGATATGTCTAAAGCTTTTACAAGTTGTTTTCATGTTTCGGTTATAGTCTAGGCCTAAAAATGCAACATATTTCTATATAACCTTGGCTCTGAATACTAATTTGTCACACCCCTAAAGTGTGTCACAGCGGAATAGGTAACTGGGGGCGTGACTTCATAATATACACAACACAAGATACGAGAGAACGACCACTAAATTGACGTTTTAAAAAGTTGATCATTTGTTACATTAAAATAAATTGAGTTTTCATTCAATTACATTTAATAGATTCAACACAATGTAGTAAGTTATTCGAAAGATAGATGAATGATCAAAGTAATGCACGAAAAAGACTCCTGGGATGCAACTCCAAATGCTAGCCATGCAATTAAGGACCTAAGAAAAACATGCTAAAATGATAACATAAAGTTGGTGAGTTCATATGTTTAAGTAAAGTATTTACGAGAACCAAAAGAGTTCAGTGACTACTACTTCCTTCCCAGTATCATGAAAGTATTTAAATATCAGTGACGTTCAATTAAAGTAGTGTAGACCATAAATTTTAGAGTGTGTGTGACTATTGTAACACATACAATATCAAAAAAGTATTTACGATATTTCCCTAAGCTCATAACATCGAAGCCTTAATGTGTTGTGTAAATCCTAGTCTTTTAGATTCGTCTTGAAATCCGATGTTTTACCAAAACACCCACGTACTACCTCAAATGACAATGCGCCCGCTGACCATGTACTAAGCCAGAACCTGGACGGGGGTGTCAACCCCAATAGATCTATTCTCATCATTCGTGCTTACACGAAGTAATTAACGGTTGATGATAGTGTGTACTACGTGGCAATAGGGAAACTTAGGCAATACGTAAAAGTTTAAAGCACTTGTATCCATAGTAAAAGCAACCAACGTATTCGTAAAACCTTAAAGTACTTGTGTCCATAAGTAAAACGAGTGTGAAATCAATCATGTAACCGAATTTGTTAACGAGCATATAAACGAGTTTGAAATCAATCATGTAAACAAGTTTGTAAACGAGCATGTTTCTCACCGCAAAAGTTATAAAGTATATTTCACCTCAAGATTTGTAAAATAAACGTAAACACGAGTAAAAAGTGGGGCTATAAACTCACCTTTAGCAAAGCGATGAGTGGAGAAAATAATCCACGAACATAGAACGTTCACAAAAAGATCTAAATGCGACCTAAATGAATAATAATGCGTCTTAATGCAAAATAAAGGTAAAATGATGCATATACCGTTTTCAGAAAGTTAGTATCACCCGCACATGTTTGTGTCTTAGTTTTACTAGTCAAAACATGATTTTGCAAAAATATAAGGTTTTAATTAAGTTTCGACGCTCAACCAAAAGTTACTATTTTTGGCAACTTTTAGAAATCTTGAACATTATCCGATGTCTAATTATTTTTCTTAAATTTACATTTCGCCTAAACACGTTAAGTGACCTTAAGAGTCTAGTTGCCGATTTTATTTCGCCAATATATACTTTACGCCTATTTTAAGTTTCCATTATTAAAAAATCCCTTAACGCTTAACTAATAATGTTTTTAGAAAGTTTCTAATGCACCTAAATAATATATCAGTGTTACTATATTATTTGCTAAGGTATTTATAACTTAAATGGACCCGAAAATGCCCGAAAACCCATTTTTAACATCCAAACAACTCACTTTTCCCTTTATAAAATCCCAGATTTAATCCGACTTTGAGAGAGCGTATCTCCTTCGTTATAATGATTCACGGTTCTACCAAAAGTTACGTTTGAAGGAAAAATCATAATCTACAAGTTTTCTTATATAAATTTTTTCCGACTTGGATCTGAAATGGGTCAAAACACGAATTTAAAATCTGGACAGAATGTGTCCGAAATAGTTTTGAGCTGTTAGAAAAACTAGTGTTTCGCCGAACTTCAAAAGGTCATATCTCACTCGTTTTAAGTCAGATTTTGACGTTTTTTATATCCACGCGAAGGTAATAACATGTACTAACATATTTTCAAGGTTTAGACTACTTAAAATAATTTTAGCCAAACTTTAAGCCACTTAACAAATTCTGACATAATCTAATGTTACCAAAACCGCTTTACAAAATTTATCCACAACATTCACAATACCCTTTATCTAACCTAATCTCTTCGCCAAAGGTAATATCAACACAACAACACCAATTTGTTACAACATCACTAAATATCATTAACAACATACTTAGCACTAAACTAAACCTAAAATTTTGCAAAATTTGGTTACATGGTTTGCTAATGTTAAGGGGACTAGTCAAATGTAAGAACCAAGAATGAAAAGGACATATGGTTATGTCATTTTCTAGCCTCACCACAACCATGTGCTCTTCTAAGATTTTTTTTTTGTCTTCCCTTTTATTTACACATGAATCAAAAATTTTGAGCTAGGAGGAGGGTTTAAAATTTCAAATTTTAAAGTTAATGAGTACATGGGATAATATTATAAGGTTATATGCAAAGGTGGTAACTTTACGAGGTTACATGCATGCAAGAAACGCTAAAAATGCACAACGTACGCGTTCAACGTAAAAACCGTAAATGTAAGTGTACATGACCTATGTAACACTTAAAAAATGACCGTATCACGTATAATATAAGTAGACTATAATTAGTCCAATGTCGAAATGCATTCAAAGACGTTTTTCAGTATACGCGGGACAACTTTCTGGTTTTAGGTCAAATTGACTACGTAAATTATAAAAGTAGAAATAATGCAAGTTAATAATAAAATAATTTTTGTTTCATAGATAACTATTTAATCTAAAATTTTCAGTTGTCACAATGATTCAATCTAAAAGTGAAGCCTTTGTCTAGGTTCGGTCTAATTTTATTAACACTCTCAGTTTGGCTAGTTTAATCGTTAAATATCAGGGCATTTTTATCATTTCATGTGTCTTATTAAAAAACTAATAGGACCCACACACTAACCTAATAAAGCACATTTTTATAATTTCCTCTAAAATACAGCCACACGCAAAATTTTCTTTCATCTTCCCCACATTCACGCACATATATTTACCTTTATCTTTATCTTGTAATAGAAAACCACAAACCAAATACTCCATTAACACCACCATTATATGACAACATTAAGTATAAACTTGTGGCTAATATCTATATTCAGATATATGTAACCCAATATTAGTGACAACGTTAACTACAAAAATGCATTTGTGAGGTGTATACAAAGATTAATCCAACAAAAAAATGGGAGAAGACAGTTAAAAATATTCTTTGGTTTAAACCATGACACCACGAAACTACGGATCTTAACTAGATCTGGTTGGATCTAGTGGTGGTGGTTTCGTGGTGATTGTGATAAAGGGTTGGTGGTGGTGACGATAGGGGTTTGGTGGTGGTGCGTTCGTGGTAGTGGTGGCCGAATCTTGACATTGTGGTGGCGGCGTGGGGATTTTGTAGATGGGTTTTCATGAGTTTTTGTTTGATTTTTAAACTTTTGTGGGTTTTGATAATTTGTAGTGTTTGAAGATGTTTGTGTTTTGTTTGTTAAAGAAGACAAAAGAAAGATTATAGAGAAGAAAAAGATGATTTTTTGCTTTTGAGAAGATAAAGATGATGTACTTGTTTTTGTAAATACTGAAACGAAATAAAAAAATGATCAATATCACATTTGAGATGTTATAAATTCCAAATGTATCTTTCAGTTAGTGTGGTTTTGATATCAAAGGGGTTTTAAAAAGATAAAAAGGATGATGTTCTTGGTATAAAAGAAACTGTTTGGATAAGCTAAATTCTTGTTTTTTTATATGCTAATAAGATAAAGAACGAGGTTGAATTGTTTTGTGTATATAATAATAATAATAATAATAATCAGAAAGAAAAAAATAAATAAATGAGGGTATTTTAGACATTTTACATAATTTAACTCGTCAAGCTAACAGTCAACAACAAATTGGACCAAACCCAGAACAAAGGTTTCACTTTAGACTGAATCTGAAACTTTTGGAAAAATTGGACCAAAAGTAAAATACCTAACAAACAATAAGGTCCAAAATGTAGTTAACTCTTAGTTTTTTTAGTAAGTTAAATGCCCCCGACTTTACTATTTATTAGGTAAAAAATCTCATTTGCTTGAGGACAATGATGTATGCTAAAACACACATCCTTTTTACCCCGTAAAACACTATTAAACGGACTAAAAATACTAAAAATATGCTTAATTATATTGCAAATATGTTTGTTTGGTATTTTTATGTCTTGCAGGTAAAAATGATTGAAGACGATGCAAAAACAGGTATTTACGGGTTCGTTTCGATCAAGAGTTCTTAATATTCAAGATCAAGACAAAGTCGTGAAAAGTCCCCGAGCATGCCATTGGAAAGAGTGCGAGAAAACGAGTCCAACGGTGCCCTCAGATTTTGTTAAGCCAGCTCGTAACCCATTTTATAGGTCGGGCCAGCCCAAGCTATCAAAAGCCCAGCAAGAATAAAAGCCTACGCCCAATTTTAGAGGTTCAAAATCAGAAGTATATTAAATGTGACATCATCGCACGTGATCCAAAATTAATTCCTACACCAACACGTGACCACGCACTATTGTTTGGGGAGATCGAATGAAGAATGGACACGTGGAAGGGCAAAAGTGTTACTCAAAATTGCATTTCAAATTCAATTTACAAATGATCCGACGAATGGAAATGTAAGCGTACTTTTGAAGTAGCCTAACAGCCACGTGTCTCAAGCTAAACGGTGGATTTTTCTTAAATTCGTTCATGATCTGAGGTCACACTTTACGAGTCAATCATTGGCTGAATGATGGTGGAATCATTTGAGGAAATTATAAAACTCGCCCCTCTCTTGGCTATAAATATCACACGCCTCCACTCATTTTTAGTCACTTAGGAAATTTTAGTTTTAGTTTAGCTTTTTAGTTTTTAGCTTATTATTGTTTAAGATTAGCTTATTTCTCATTTATGAGCTTATTGTACTCGTTCAATTCGAAAGCTTATTCAGATTTTGTAATAAAGATGGTGTGAGCGTATTGAAGAACTTGGTTTTCTTATTTTTGTTGCTTATTTGTTCTTTTTCCTTTTTACGTGCTAGCTTATTCAATAAACCGTGTTTTCGAGCTTATTCTCTCAGCTTATTCTTCTCAAAAGTCCTTAAAAGCTTAAATAATGACTCCTATAAGCTTTCTAAAGCTCATTCGATTCATTCTCACACGTTATTAAGAACTTTTCGAATAATAAGCTATAGTAAGCTCGGATCTAGCTTATTGTTGTGCTTATATTGTTCTAGTGTTTTTAGAAGCTCATATTATCTATTAATAAGCTTCTAAATAGTTTATTCGTTTTATAGTGAGCTTATATTGCTTAGACAAATTTTCGTTAGCTTATTTGCTCAATCGTGTTTAGATTTAAATCGTTATGTGCTTATAGCTTATTTTAATCCCTTCTTACTGTTTTTGGTTTACTTATTGATGTGGATGAGTGCTTATTTCATTTGCGTATTGGCTTATTAAGTAGTTTTAGTTTTAGATCTTTTTTTAGTTTATATTCGTGTTAGCTTATTGCCTTGGTTTTGAGATCTGCTGCTTATTTTGTTATTATAATAGCTTATCTAGTATTCTAAGTGCTCTTGGCTTAATTGGAATGCTTATTGTGTAGTGCTTAAATAGTTATCGTCTTGTTTAGTATTACCTATGCTTATTCGAAGTAAGTTTGTTTAGATTCGTTAATTGTTTGTTAGTTTCTATTCTTATATTGCTTATTCGGTTAGAGGTCCAGTTTGTAGTAGCTTATTTTTTTGCTTATTGACGTGTAGTTTATCCTGTGAGCTTATCGGATATTTTTTGGCTTATTCATTTAGCGTATACTAGAATTGCGTTTGGTCTTTGAATCATTTGAGCCTTGGTTGGTTTGTAGAATTCATTATTAGTCTAAGTTTGATTTGGGCCTAGATTTAACTTAGTATGGACCGCATTTGATTTGAATTGGGCTTTTGATTGGTGCGTGTAATAGAAATTCAGTAAACTGGAATTGTAGGATTAGTGATGAAATTTTGTAATATTGATAATAATTTACTGTTTTGTGTTTCAACTTTGGTACCGGCCAACTCATGAGGCGTGGAGCTTAAGGGTTTATTTAGCTAGACCGAATTTGATTATTTGCTTTAGCTAAATAAATCGGGTGGTATTCGTTTAATTTCGGCTCTTCAAATTCGGTTCCATTTTCTACCCTTTTTCAATTAATTAGTGTAGCTTAGTATAAAATGTTTTACTTTGCTTATTTGATCGTTATGCTTAGTGGGTAGTTCATTAGTGCTTGCTAAGTGATTAGTGGATTATAATTTAAGTGTGGATTGTAAAAAATTTGTTAATTAATAATCTTTGATTATTTAGATTTGTAGTTTGGATGTTTTAAAAGGCAAAATCCAGAAAATAGTCAAACTACACATCTAATGATTAATTTCTTTTTACGAGATTTTTGTCAAAATAAACCAAAGTTGTGAGATAATTATCTTTTCTAAGGAAATTAATTCGTTAAGTAAAACTTAATTCACACTTGATGAACTTTTCACGTCACTTAGCAAGCATTTTCGTCTTATAAATCTTTTAGATTATTTTGGCATAACTCTCGTAGTTTAATTGTTTATTATAATTCTAGTACTAAAATTAGTATAATTTTTAGTATTAAATATAGTTTTCTAAAAAGTAGTTTAATTTCTAAAACCAAAATCATTAAAAGTTAATCAAGCATTATACTTCAAAAACATTAATATGTATTTCAATTCATCTCTCGCCGTGGAAATGACACTCGAAAGATAGACTATTACTTTTCCTAAAGTAATTTTCTTATCAAACGGGATATACTATATATTATTACGACATGCGTTTGACGTTAATCAAAATGGCGCCGTTTATTTTCGTACTTATCAAAATGGCGCCGTTTACTTTTCCTAGAGGTGTACGATTTCTACGTGGTGTTTCGAAGTTGATGCCTTGAAGATCCTTTCTTCAGAAAGTTTATTTTCGTACTTATTAAAAATATAAAAATCCAAAAATATTTTTCTTCTTATTTTATTTTTCCTTTTCTTTTATAAATATTAAAAAATATACCAAAAATATTTTTATTTTTATTATCTTTATAAAAATCTAAAAATATTCTCCTTTATCCTCTTATTTCATTTAATTCTTATCTTCTTTTCCATCTTATCCGTTTAATTCTTTATCATCATGTCTTGGTTTATGAGATGCTTGTGGTGTGGAGGTCCGTGTAACGGTAGAAATTGTCGGCGTTGTACCAATGTGAGTTTTGAAGACAAGTTTGTTCGTAACCCTGATCTCATTTCTTATGATGAAACACCCGATTTTTCTTACCCACCTCCACAGCCCCAGACATACTCGTGTGAGTTATGTGGGAACGATTCTCACTATGGGTTTGATTGTCCGTCACGGTTCCCGCTTGTCTATGAGCAGGAACCGAGCTACAATTAAAACTTTGGTAATAATTATTATCCACAAAATTCACTGAGTTTTTCTTAACAATATCTTTGTTGTGAAAACTGTGGGGGTCCTCATGAGAATTTTCAGTGTCAACCAAGGAATCAAAATTACTTTGAGTCTAACCCTTGCTATAATCCTAATTCCTACGGTTTTGACCAACCCACACAGACATCCATCGATCATCAACCTCCTAAAGAAATAAGTGTCCGAGAATTGCTACTCCAAGAGAAACTTCATAAAGCTTTACAAGCCGTTTGTGAAAAGTTAAACCAACAAGAGCAGGCAGCTAATGTTAGTACTTATACTCCCGAGCCTTTGCGACGTTTCAATTTTATTTACGATAATGACGAGGAGAGTACTATTCTTTTGAATGAAATTATTTCTCAAATTCCTCCGTCTATTAAAATCACACCCGTCTTACCGACTATGGAGCCCGAGGACTCTCTCATCATGGGGGATGAGAATCTTAGCACTATTCCTGAAAAGGAATCAGACGAATTCATAAAGTCTAGTGTTGAGGACCTTGTCCCAATCCCAAGTGAGTCCGAGGATACGTCTGACAGTGACAAAGAGTGTGATTTGCCTTTTTGTGATAATTCTGTGACTTTCTCTAATCCTCTCTTCGATGCTAATGATGATGAGTGTTTCAACCCAGGAGGCGATATTGATGAGATCGTATGTTTTTCTAGAAATTGATGAATCTTTTCCATAATATGAAACATTTTGCTTTAATCATGAAGAGAAGAGTATGGCATGCCACTACTCATTTGATTATTCATTTTCAGAATTAAGAAGCAATCTATTTGATGACAACATATTAAAGATAAGAGTAGAAGCATGCCACTACTCATTCCATTTTTCTGCTTCCTGAATAAGATTCATTTTATATTTGATCTTTCCGATTAATCTGTTTCTCCTGTCGATAGGAGTGTTTTCTCATCATGAGGAGTACGCCGATTGAACACACTCACTCATATCTCCACCTAGTAAGACCGATTTTACTTGATATTAAGATCGTTCCCATGGGAGAGTTTAGCTAGAGTTTTTGGAGGATAAATATATTTTGGATTTTCCAACAAAGGGTTTAATTCCAATTAATGATTCTTAATGATCCATCACTTCTATATCCAATTGCGGCCTCCCTATTCTAAGGAATTTTCCCAAGTTGACCTTCAGTCTCATTTCCCTCTGGAAAAAGAAGACAGTGATTTTTTGATCCGGAATATACTCATTCAAAAGAGTCCAATCTAAGAGATTTCATTTTTTTCCACTGGACGATTTTCCTACTTTCTCATTCGTCAGTGATTCTCTTCTCTTGATTGATCCTTCTGAGATTGAAACTTTTCTATCATTTCCCTCCGGAAATGAAGACAAAGTTTTCGATCCCGGAATTCTCATTATAGATGGAGTTTTCTCTTTCATGATAAAATCTCCACATCTTCTGATTAATAATTTCTTGATCGATAAATTTCATATTTTAAGTGAAATTTCATTAATGACCAAATCTTCGGTCAGTTTTCACCCCAAGGACCAAGAAATTCGGGGAGAGTCAAGCTAGAGACTCGCACAAAAACAAGCGCTTCTCGGGAGGCAACCCGTGTCTTTTCTTCTTTCTATTTTCTTAATAAATAAGTGTGTAATTTTATAGCCCAAGTGTGGAGGCGTGCTTCTTTCTTTGGTATGTAGTACCATTTTTGTAGGATTCCTTAAGATCATGAAGATCCGTGCTTGTTTTCAATCCTCCAATCATCCGGTCTTCGATCTTCTGCTTATTTTGGAAATCCTCAATCCTGATCTTATATATATTTGTTTTCCCCTTTCACACTTGGAATTTTTTGCATTTGCCTTTTTCGTTCTTAAGTGTGGGAGTAAAACCTGATATTTTTGAACATTGAGGCCAATCTTCTATTCTAAGTGTGGGGGGGATTTCTGCTGAAATATGATCTTATCTGTGCCTGTTTATGTTCTCACGCAACCCCGTTTTGACCAAAAATTTTAAAGTTTTTACTACTTTATTAATTAAAAAAATGCTGAAAATATAAAAATATAGAAATAAGTAACCCGTAGAACTATGTAGCTTTTAACTTGACCGAGTTTTTTAACTCTAGCTTTCCCTTTAGCTTTCGAGACTAAGCGTTTGCTTAACTTTAAAATTATGCAAAGAACGAAAAATGATAGAGTTGAATATAAGTTAGATGCTAAGCGTGGAGTAGTTGGATCTCTTTAGAGCTCATAGAGGTTAATTGTGGCTTTTTGCTCCCACCGGCTTAATAAATGTTATATAATTGTTAAATAAATAAAGTTACTTTGGTTTTTGCGATTCTTAGTTTAAGTCCCTTCGTAGAGATTCTTTCCGGTGAAATTAAGGTACACATCAAGGTTTTGTCAATGTTGTGGGGAAATAGGCTACCAATTCCTGACGGCTCGCTACCGTTGTCTAGGTAGTTAAAAGACCACATGACTTGAAATTTGGCTATAATAATTATAATAATAATGTGATAAACCGAAGCCGAAATAAAACCACTGGACCATGGTCGGCTCGCATACCGATATGGCAGTCATTTAAAGGGTGGAGGTAATAATAATAATAATAAGAAGAACTATGGGCTGATAAAAGATTACTGGACCATGGTCGGCTCGCATACCGATGTGGCAGTTTTCAAAAGAAGGCCTATAGTAAGAATAATAAATCCGAGACTGATAAAAGTTTACTGGACCATGGTCGGCTCGCATACCGATGTGGCAATTTTCAAAAAGGTCGAGAATCACCTGGTCGAAATAAGACTCCTGGACCATGGTCGGCTCGCATACCGATATGGCAGTTGTTTAAAGGACCGGGGATAATAATGTTGCAATAATAATAATAATAATAAAGCCAAATTTTGACTCCGGGGTTATCTAAATAAAGCCTCCGTCTCTGTACTCGTAGTTGAGTTGTTTCGGATGAAATAAAAAGGATAACCCCTAAATCATGCGAAATTAGAACCTTAATGTGGACCTTATTCTCATCATATCGTCTCTTTAGGAAGGATTTCAAACTAATTATGGTCTAAACCGGGTTTACTTTATATCAATAAGGACATAATTTACCTGTCAATAATAATAATAATAAAATCCTTAGAGGATTTAGGAATAAGGGAGCGAAAGGTGGCTTATGCGTACACAATTAGCATTTATGAGTAGTGTTAGCATCTAATCTTATATTTGGCTGTGATTTCTTTTTAAGCTTAGTTTGGGGTATTGTGAAAAGTCAAGGATGACAAACTCCTATTCTTAGAATCTTTTTAAATAATTTTATTTATTTATTATCCTAGTTTTTATCTATTAATGAATAAGTGGTTAAAATGGGGGCGCTTAAGAAATAAATAATTTTTGAACCCTTTTAATGGATCTTTTATGTTCTTGTTTGATTATGAGGGGTCATAAGTTAAAGGGGGAATAAAATTATTTATTTCCGGGCTTGTTTTATAAACATTGCGTGTGGGACCAGCAATGGCTTAGTGTGGGAGAGTTTGATGTGTGCTAAAACACGCATCCTTTTTACCCCGTAAAACACTATTAAACGGACTAAAAATACTAAAATATGCTTAATTATATTGCAAATATGTTTGCTTGGTATTTTTATGTCTTGCAGGTAAAAATGATTGAAGACGATGCAAAAATAGGTATTTACGGGTTCGTTTCGATCAAGAGTGCTTAATATTCAAGATCAAGACAAAGTCGTAAAAAGTCCTCGAGCATGCCCTCGGATTTTATTGGGCCAGCCCGTAACCCATTTTATGGTCTGAGCCAGCCCAAGCTATCAAAAGCCCAACAAGAATAAAATCCCACGTCCAATTTTAGAGGTTCAAAATCAAAAGTATATTAAATGTGACGTGATCCAAAATTAATTCCTACACCAACATGTAACCACAAACTATTGTTTGGGGGGATCGAATTAAGAATGGACACGTGAAAGAGCAAAAGTGTTACTCAAAATTGCATTTCAAATTCAATTTACAAATGATCCAACAAACGAAAATGTATGCGTACTTTTGAAGCAGCCAAAAGGCCACGTGTCTCAAGCTCAACGGTGAATTTTTCTGAAATTCGTTCATGATCCGAGGTCATGCTTTACGAGCCAATCATTGGCTAAATGATGGTGGAATCATTTGAGGAAATTACAAAACTTGACCCTCTCTTGGCTATAAATATCACACGCCTCCCCTCATTTTTAGTCACTTAGGAAATTTTAGTTTTTAGTTTAGCTTTTTAGGTTTTAGCTTATTTTTGTTTAAGATTAGCTTATTTCTCATTTATGAGCTTATTGTACTTATTGAATTCGAAAGCTTATTCAGATTTTGTAATAAAGATGGTGTGACCTTATTGAAGAACTTGGTTTACTTATTTTTGTTGCTTATTTGTTCTTTTTCCTTTTAACGTGCTAGCTTATTCAATAAGTTGTGTTTTGAGCTTATTCTTCTCAAAAGTCCTTAAAATCTTAAAGAATGACTCCTATAAGCTCTCCAAAGCTCATTCGATTCATTCTCACACGTTATTAAGAACTTTTCGAATAATAAGATATAATAAGCTCGGATCTAGCTTATTGTTGTGCTTATATTGTTCTAGTGTTTTTAGAAGCTCATATTATCTGATAATAAGCTTCTAAATAGTTTATTCGTTTTAAAGTGAGCTTATATTGCTTAGACAAATTTTCGTTAGCTTATTTGCTAAATCGTGTTTAGATTTAAATCGTTAGGTGCTTATAGCTTATTTTAATCCCTTCTTACTGTTTTTGGTTTGCTTATTGATGTGGATGAGTGCTTATTTCGTTTGCGTATTGGCTTATTAAGTAGTTTTAGTTTTAGATCTCGTTTTAGTTTATATTCGTGTTAGCTTATTGCCTTAGTTTTGAGATCTGCTGCTTATTTTGTTATTATAATAGCTTATCTAGTATTCTAAGTGCTCTTGGCTTAATTGGAATGCTTATTGTGTAGTGCTTAAATAGTTATCGTCTTGTTTAGTATTACCTATGCTTATTCGAAGTAAGTTTGTTTAGTTTCGTTAATTGTTTGTTAGTTTCTATACTCATATTGCTTATTCGGTTAGAGGTCCAGTTTGTAGTAGCTTATTTTGTTGCTTATTGACGTGTGGTTTATCCTGTGAGCTTATCGGATATTTTTGGCTTATTCATTTAGCTTATACTAGAATTGCGTTTGGTCTTTGAATCATTTCGGCCTTGGTTGGTTTGTAGAATTCATTATTAGTCCAAGTTTGATTTGGGCCTAGATTTAACTTAGTGTGTACCGCATTTGATTTGAATTGGGTTTTTGATTGGTGCGTGTAATAGAAATTCAGTAAACTGGAATTGTAGTATTAGTGATGAAATTTTGTAATATTGATAATAATTTACTATTTTGTGTTTCAACTTTGGTACCGGCCAACTCATGAGGCGTGGAGCTTAAAGGTTTATTTAGCTAGACCGAATTTGATTATTTGCTTTAGCTAAATAAATCGGGTGGTATTCGTTTAATTTCGGCTCTTGAAATTCGGTTCCATTTTCTACCCTTTTTCAATTAATTAGTGTAGCTTAGTATAAAATGTTTTGCTTTGCTTATTTGATCGTTATGCTTACTGAGTAGTTCATTAGTGCTTGCTAAGTGATTAGTGGATTGGAATTTAAGTGTGGATTGTAAAAAAGTTTGTTAATTAATAATCTTCGATTATTTAGATTTGTAGTTTGGATGTTTTAAATGGCAAAATCCGAAAAAATAGTCAAACTACACATCTAGTAATTAATTTCTTTTTAAGAAATTTTTGTCAAAATAAACCAACGTTGTGAGATAATTATCTTTTCTAAGAAAATTAATTCGTTAAGTAAAACTTAATTCACACTTGATGAACTTTTCATGTCACTTAGCAAGCATTTTCGTCTTATAAATCTTTTAGATTATTTTGGCATAACTCCCGTAGTTTAATTATTTATTATAATTCTAGTACTAAAATTAGTATAATTTTTAGTATTAAATATAGTTTTCTAAAAAGTAGTTTAATTTCTAAAACCAAAATCATTAAAAGTTAATCAAGCATTATACTTCAAAAACATTAACATGTATTTCAGTTCATCTCTCGCCGTGGAAACGACACTCGAAAGATAGACTATTACTTTTCCTAAAGTAATTTTCTTATCAAACGGGATATACTATATATTATTACGACACGCGTTTGACGTTAATCAGACAAGCAAATCTCCAGTGTAAGGATATTTGATGCGGTGTAATTTAATACACTTTTTAGGGATCATTTAACCTTTAATTAAATGCAAATATGCTCATTATTGCACTAAATCCTTTCTTTAGTGTTTTAGGTACTTGCGAATCATTTGGATGGAATACACGTGACTAGGAATCAATTTGGAGATGAAACGAAGGCAAAAGACACATTTCAGCTTTTTGACGTCTTCACAAAAAGTGCCCACAAAGTGCTAAAAGAAATACAATTATGACGGCTCAGTAAATCCCGACGGCATCTCTGACGGCGTCACAACGATCATGGATGGCGTCAGGAGCTTTTTTGACGCCGTCAAGATGAGTCGGTGGAAGAAACCCCAATCCGAGATCGACGAGGCGACATCGTCAACGCCATAACCTGACGCCGTCAACAACAAAACTCTATATATATATATACTTTTGAGTTATTTTCATATTTTCAGGTGGAATTTTAGAAAGTCTTGTGGAGCTGGTACTTAAACGATTTTTAGGGCTTTTTATGCCCTTGGTACTTCATAAACTCACGTGTATAAGTTTTACTATCATTAATCATTCAATTATGATGTTTTTCTATTGTTTGATTATGTGTTCTTCTTTGCTTATGATTAACATGTTAGGGTAAATTAATTAGTGTTTGCTTAGAACTGCATGAAACCTAGTTATAAAACTTGATCTATTGTTTCTTGCTAGTGGTGTACACGTTAGGTAGTATAAAACTATTTATACACCGTATAGTAGTTAGACGTCTACTAAAACGTGACTATTAACAAACCCTACGTCTTAGGTAGTTAATATATGCGAGTACTTAGTGTGTGCAGTTTACTATTGGGTAGGCAGACATCTAATATGCGTCGCTTACTTAGGTGATCACATAGGCGCGAGACTGACCAACCTGCAATCGAATTAGGGAATACTTCACATTATACTATCACGGAAGTGACAACGCGATAGATTATGTAGAGTAACTAGAGGGTAATGCATGACTAAGTAAGCATGTTTGTTTACCTATACGAATTCCCACCACTTTACTTTTCTTACACTTAGGATTAGATAATTAGATTAGTTAAAAACCCTCCTTTCAAACTATTAATTTAACTTGCTTTCATAAAATAAAAAGTTACAAAAATAATCTTCCCTCAACCCTTAGACCTTTGTGACATACATTTTGATCCTACCTCACTGTTCCCCTAAAGAGCGATCAACCCCCCGAGTCTTGCCTATACTACACTACAACGGTTAGGTACTCTGCATATGAGGGTTGTAAAACTTGGGTGTTGCAACTTGCCGCATCAGTTTTCCATACGAATACTCCATGGTGGAAGATTTTACAAGTTTCCATGCAGACAATATGTTGGTGGTTAAGTCAACATATTTGACATGGTGGATATTGAAGCCTTTTATGTAATTAAGTTAAATGAGATTGTGCATAATAGGTTGATAAAGGTTACCAGAGCCATTGTCCTTTGTTTTATAACTATATAAGACCACTGAGTAGTTTAAATATGCATTGGCATTTGATGAGGATGTTCGTTGTCTGGCTACCCTTGTTAGAAGTTTTAAGTTGGTTGAGGTTTTAATAAAGCATGGTTATACGAATGTTCATTCTTACCTAAGGGCATCACCACAATGAATAAGGGAACATTAGAAGATATTAGTGACCCTAGTACCAGTGTAGCAATGAAAAATAAATCTGATAAATTATTATTGTTGACATGGCATAATTCTAGTACATGTGGTAAGGATTTTGTTTGTGACTATGTCACACCTACGTCTAGTGTTACAAAAAAGCCTACAAGGCTGATTAATCGTTGCCTATACACTAATGGGCTACTAACCTTGTCGATTTTTGTAATTCGGTCGAACAAATCTGTCAACCGTGGTTGAAGACGGTCAATGACGGTCAATTGTGGTCAAACATGCTGGAAACCTACAAATCTTGCTGGAAACACCCAAAATTGCTGTAAACTTGTTTTAATCACTTATAAAAGCTCATTATATCTATTACAAGTTGTTTTTAAAAGAAATCTTGCGGTAAATACCCAAAACTCGTCGAAAATATCCAAAACTCACCAAAAATACCTAAAACTCATCACAAATTTTAGGGTTTGATAGTGTTTGATAATGATGCTGAAGATGATGATCTTTGGTGGATGAAGAAAATGAAATAATAGAGCCAGATGTTGATGTGCATTTGTATGTTCCTTTTGACAACATTTGCGTAACTAGTCTACTACTAGAGGAGGTTTTAGAAGGAGAGGATGTAGATGTGGTAAATGTGAATGGTTTTGATAGTGACACAAGTTGTGAGAATGTAGTAGGTTATCATAGGAGGAAAAGGTTAAAGGAATTGATAAAACATATGGAAAACAAGGTGTTAAATGATACTGTTGGATGGATGTACTCATTTTATTGTTGACAGAATTTTGGGTAAGATGCAAAAGAGGCGAAGGACATAGTTTACTTGCATTCCATTAAAAGCAGAAGAAACTCGAAGCTCTTTAAGAATGACAAGATCATGGTAAGAGCAAGATGTGAGGGAAAAATGCTAGTCTTTACAATGTCATAATATAGTGGACCAACTGGTCCAAGTCAACCAATAAGTGTTAGACCTAGTGGATCAAGTGGCCCAAGTATTAGAATTAAAAAAGGAAGAATGTATGTACCAATTATGGAAGTCAAGCAAGTTTATCTATTGTTGATGTACATGATAAAGGGGATCTTTGTCCTTTGGTCTTGTATGTGGCCAAAGACAAACTCACATATAATTGGAAGGTGAGGACACACACAGATACACATATTCAATTAAGGGAAATCAAACATTGCACTTTTTTATTCTTGTCATAGTAGATTTTTGACAAAGTCAGGGTTAATCCAAATATCCCAGTTAAGGCAGTTCAAGACCATCTCCAATGTGACTTAGAGCTTCAGGCTTCTATGAGCAAAGCATTCATAGCTGACGCTAAAGCTGAAAGAGAGGTTAGAGGTGATCACAGTTTGCAATATTCTATGCTTAGAGACTATGTTGTTGAATTGCAGTCTACAACCTCTAATACCACTATCAAGATTGCAGATGAAAGGAATAGTGATCTTTCTTTGCCTATAAGGGTGTTTAAGAGAATCTATGTTTGTTTGGGATTATTAAAAGAGGGGTTTATGTCTTGTAGAAGAGAACTATTAGGCTTAAATGGTGCTTTCTTAAAGGGGCCATTTCAAAGCCTAGTATTTTCATCTGTTGGACTTGATTTAAACAATGAAATTTACCCATTGGCCTATGCCTTTGTTGAAGTTGAAAGTAAGAGTTCATGGTATTGGTTCTTACAGTGCTTGGGTGGTGACATAGATCTACAGCCCAATTCAAATTTCACATTCATAAGTGATAGACAAAAGGTTAGTAATATGCTTCACTTGTTGAATTAACATCATATGCATTTGTATTTGATTAATCAATTGGTTTATGCAGGGTATCATTTCAACCATTAAAGCTGTGTTCTCAAGTGAAAAACATATATTTTGCGTGAAACACATATATGAAAATATAAAGCAGAGATGGAGTAGACAAGCTTACAAGGATTTATTGCAGAGATATGGATCTGCTACAACTGTTATTGTAACATCCGGGAATTCTCGAAATTTTAAAGGAC
>BQNB010038728.1:6092-48556 GCA_026074375.1 Tanacetum coccineum | reverse complement strand
AATTTAGCCCCTAAAGTTTTATTTTTTTCATTTTTAATTATAAAACAAAGTTTTAAAATTTACATTTTGGGTCCTTGTGTTTTATATAAAAAAAAAAGGATTAATGGGCCATAATTGGGCTTGGGTTTGGGCTATTAGGCCCATTGGGTTTGTATTGGGCCCAATAAGGTACAGGCTTAGCTATTGGGTTTTTTCAAGCCCAATAAGCTATGAAGTGGGTTTTGGCTTGCAATGGCTGAGATTGGCTGTAACTGGGCTAGGATTGGGCCTTCAAAGTCTTTGTCAATTGCACACAAATGGGCTGTTGTAATTGATTGAGGGCCCATTTGGTCTTCACAGTCTTCATAATTATACTATTGGGCTTTCCCGGCCCATCAGATGGGTAAAGATTGCATTCAATAGTATTCTTCAGTTCCGGCTCCGGTTTGACTGCTGATTCTTCAGTATTGACTCTGACTTTGGCATTTTTGGACTTTGGCCTTGATTTTGCACAGTCTTTTCCATTCCATGCTCAGTTTTGTCATTTTGGCTTGGTTTTCTGTCTTTTTGATGATATCCACTTCCTGCACAATACAAATGCAAAACAAACATATATTTGGCAGTTTTTGTCTGTTTTTGGTCATTTAAGCTCGTTTTTAGAGGTAAAAGATATGTGTAATTAAGCACTTATCAAATCCCCCAAACTAAGGTATTGTGTGTCCTCACGCAATGTTATGAAGTAAACATGTAAGCCCCGTTTTCACCATTTTCTGAATTTACACTAACTACAACTAATATTTTTGGATTTTCTCATTTTTTAACAAGTTTGACTTTCTTTATTTATTAATACTGGGATCATAGAATGAGAAGCGCCCGTAGAGTGATCTACGGATGTCCTTACGGATAAATTCATCGTCCTCGATTTTTCACAAGTTCCAAGCTAAGCAATTAAACAAGATCATTGTCGATATAAGTTTATATGTTAAGCCCTCATACTTATGACTTGTGAATTTTCAACTCCCAACATGGATATACGATTGAATGTGTGTACTCATTTTAATTTAACCATAGGTCAACTTATTTTCATAGTCATAATTCAAAATGAATCATGACTCAAAGCAACAACTTATTAAGACTTCGTAACTTGATTTCGAGATTTAAACTTTAGAACTTTTTGCAACATATTCAACATCATAATCATAAGTTCTTTAAAGCTTAGGAATGCGTTGCTTAGTTTGAACCCCTACCTCGTGGTTAACGGAGTAGGATATCACAACCAACGACCGATGTTCTTAGTTTGAAAACCCACCCCGTTGCTAGCGTAGTGGGAAATCACATCAACACCTTATTCCTAATATGGCTAAGGATTGGTGTCTTAGTTTGAACCCTCACCTAGACCTTTCTTCCAAGTGAGATATCACGACACACCAAATCTCTAGAAGTAAAGACGTCTTAGTTTGAACCCCCACCTCGTTGCTAGCGGAGTGGGATATCACGACACATCTTTAACTTGCCTCTATTATTATCAACTGCATTGCTTCATTGGCATAAATTTCACTTTTTCATGCATTTTTGCTTTCACATTTCATTCTTGCTTCTTTAGGGCATTTATCTTTTAAATCCACTTAAATCTCGCTTTTGAAAACTCAAGTTACAAATTTGAAGCTTTTTTGAATCATCGATTGACATAGTTGAATTATATTGATTAACCGGTATGATTAGGTGGAATTTGAAATTCAAGGGAGAGAATAACCACAAGTTACTTGTATTAAGTTTTTAGTAGAATCATTGCTTAGCACATAAACTTATATTTAACTCGATCATTTCTCGTTATTAACATTATTAATATTCAAAGCTTTAGAATTCGGACACGCTTGAGCCTAGGGAACTTGCTAGGGCTCAACCACGCCGATCTAGTCAAAAAATTATTCTTATTCTACCCAAAAGAAAGCAAAAACTGTGACAAAACACTTATTATATTTTGAAAAAGTATTTTGCAATTTTTTTCATTTTTTTGGTATATTTGGTGGTAAAAAAGGGTTTACGTGGTACAATGATGCAGGCAACGATCAAATCGATAGATACCCCCCCAAACTAGAACTATTAACATCGTCCTCGTTGTTTTTGATGGGTATTACAGTAATCTAAGGGCCGTTTCTGAGTATGCAAATAAGATAAAACGTTAGTCGATAAGATTAGGATATCGGAATTCCCAAATTGAAGCTGAGGGTGTGAAACTCTTGATGAATGGACTAACTGAGAGTATTCACATTCCGGGCATTCCAGGGACATGAATAATAACAACAACATCGGAACAATGGGTAATGGGATAAGCAAGTATTCATCAAAAAATAACATACTTATTATATCACCAATCCGGTTAAGCATGGGGTGCCTCCCATGAAGCGCTTGTTTAGGGTCGCGATGCTTGACCCATCACAAGGATTTATTGGTCCTTGGGGAAAGTTTGGAGATCTGGAACTACTAAGTGTGGTACGTTCCCTCCAAAGTAATGCTTGACGCTGCTGACCTTTCACTTTGAATTTGGCACGTTGGGCTTGAGAAATGCTCAAAACAGTGCCGTATGGAAATACTCTATGTGTTGGTGAAAGGGCCATTCAAAAGGGATTTTATGTTTGCCGAGAAAATCTTTAATCTGGAATTAAAGAGGAGGACTCGATCACCAATGTTGAAAACACGGTTTTTGATCTTGGAGTCATGGAGCCTCTTTGTTTTGGCCTTGTAGATCAAAGAGTTCTCATAGGCATGATCACGAAGTTCATTTAGTTCATTGAGTTGAACTTTCCTGTGATCACCCGTAATTTCAGGATTGAAGTTTGCTTGCTTTAAGGCCCAGTAGGCTTTGTGCTCAAGCTCGATCGGAAGATGGCATGCCTTACCATACACAAGCTTGTAAGGAGTACACCCGATGGGTGTTTTGTAAGCTGTGCGGAAGGCCCATAGTGCATCATCTAGTTTGTCCGACCAGGAGGCACGGTTTTCACCTATGGTCCTTTCAAGGATTCTTTTCAAGCCACGATTTGATACTTCCACTTGCCCACTTGTTTGTGGGTGATAAGCGGTGGAGAGACGGTGAGTAACTCCATATTTCTGCCATGCCTTTGCAAACTGGACATTTACATAAAATGGGTTTCCGCGATCACTTATATTGCTCGGGGAGCACCAATCTGGCGAAGAGAGATTTCAGAATTTTGCAAAACTACTCGGGCATCATTGGTGGGGGAGCGCTTTCTTCAAACCCCATTTTGACAACTAGTCGACTTGCCACGAGAATATTAATTGTTCCCTCAGTGAAGACGGGAACGGGCCATAAAAGTCGATTGCCCACAAATGTCAAAGATTTCACAAAAAACTTGGATGGAGTTTTGAGGCATACTCATCTCGTTGTGTAGTTTTTCCTTGACGTTGGCACGAGTCACAGTCTTGACAAACCTAGGGCTTCTATATAGATGGAGTGGGCCAGAAGAAACCGGAGTCATATATGATCTTTTTGGCTGTGAGAGTTTCACACATGATGTCCCCCGGTGGGTCCATTGTTGGCAAGCTGAGAGGAATTCTCAAGAGCTTCATTGCCGCCCCACCCACCCCTGCACACATCGCCTGATCACTTGATCCGCACAATTTTTTAAACAAGTAGGGGGTCGTCCGATATAGTGTTTTATAATCTTTGAAAAATAAACTTGTTTTCTGCTGGGTCGCATGGCCATCACATTGAATGCTACCGCGTGGTATTTGCAAAGTCGGCAACCACGGGGTTCTAGTATCTCCACGAAAGGTCACATATTTAACGTCTCAAGAGGAAAACTTTCATTTATCTCTTTGGAGCATTGACGTTTTCATACGGGTTTTCCAATATGGACAGATGTTCGGATGCAGTGGTTCTCGGCTCCTTTAGTATCAATAACTTTTGAAGTCAAATTCTTGAGAGGAGGAGAACCATCGAGTGCAATCTCGCTTGGCATCCTTTTTGGCAAAGAGTTACTTATGGGAGGAATGGTCCGTATGCACTATGATTTTCTTCTGATGATGGTTAGACTGAATGTTCTAGAAAGATTTATTTCTATGGCAAGTTATTCTTTTCTGTCGTAGGTGTAGTTCGTTTATGGCTTTCTAATCTAGGTCTTTCATAGCATAGTGGATAGGCCGAAAAAATGTTTTCCTCATGTCGTTGCCCCATAACTGCACTATGGCGAATTCGCTTGATCGCACACTAGCTCAAATGGAAGGTCCAGTTTGGTGCAATCATGATTGGAAGCTTCCGTAAGTCTATCTTTCAATGTTTGGAAAAGCTCGAATGCAGGTATCGGAAAGATGAATGGAGTATTCTTCTCAAGGTGATGGATCATTGGTCCAGGATATTTTTGAGAATCCTGAATGATACCGCCGGTATTAAATAACCGGCATGACGAGAAAACTCCTAATTCCTTTGACGGTGGTAGGATGAGGTAATTTTGACTATGACATCGATTTTGGCTTTGCAACCTCAATCCTTTCTTAGAAATCTTAGGACGTGGACAATGCCCTCTTTGGTCCATAAAATGGGCTCTTTACCCTAGTAGGACTTAAGTTGGTGTTTCCACTTTGAAGCATGTGGTCTAACCGGGACACCCCCCCCCCCCCCCCCCCCCACCCCGAGAGGCAGTTTTGGAAAGAATTCCAAATGACCGTGAAGTCGTACATAAAGAACTTTTCCTTCGTCTTTCAACCTTTTTCATGAAAGTTTGCTAAACTTACATCGTTGAACAAGTGCCTGGAGCGTGGCAAAGCCGAAAGGCATTGCGACGGTAGGCAATTGTTTCTGTATGGGCAAGTAAAAGTAGTCTTTTCTTGATCACGGGGGTCAATGAGGATTTGGAACAATAACCGGAGAAACCATAGAGGAAACAGTTGTATTCTATTCCCCGCTAATTCTCTCAAGCTTTTGGTCTATGAAACCGGAAGAGGGAAGTGGTTCTTTGCGGGTGGCTTCATTTAACTTACGAAGTCAATGCACACCGCCATCCGGTAAACAAACGTGTTGGATCAATCATTTTCCTGTTCACTACCACAGTTATTCCTCCATTCTTTGGTACACAATGTACCGGGTTTACCCAGGGACTGTCGGTGATTGGGTAAAATCATCCAGTTTCAGAGATGTTTTTTCAACCTCCTTTTTAATAACATCGTGGATTTTTGGTTTTACTCTTCTTTGATGTGGGACCGCTGGGTTTGCCATAGTCCTCTTCCATTAGAATCTGTGGGTACAAAATTCCGGGTTGTTACCCTGATTGTCAGAAAGTTTCCAAGAGAGAGCTCGCTTGAGGGACTTTTAGACCTTTATGAGGAGCGGATTTTTCCTCAACATCCAATCTTTAGGCAATAATGAGGGGCAAACTTGTTGTGCACTCACAAAACATGCATACTCGAGAATGGGGAGGCAGTTCCTTGAGTTCAACTCGGAGGTAATGAAAGGAAGGTTCAATGGTTTTAGATTCACAGTGTTTGACTCTTTCCTAACTCCAGGCATATATTGTTTTTGATTTGGAAGTGGGGGTGGTGGTTCCACTGTTCAAATTGGCTTACTAGAAGCAGGATGTCCCCTCCAGGATCATAGTAGAATGGTTATATGTGGACAATCCGGTTCAATTTGCCTAGACCATGGAAAGAGTCAGCTTTCTTCGAGAAGCAGGAAATCACTATCCCCAAATGGAGTTAGGGTAGAGATGAAGTAGCAACAATTGATCCTAATACGGAGTGAATTCCACTCGGATTAATATCAGTAAAACCAAGAATTCTTGAGAGTTATTCATCACATGCAATATCAATGACGTCAATCCTTGTTTGCCGTCAGGTGAGTGTAATTGGAGGAGTATCTGGAAGTTGATCCAAATTGTAAGGGGTTGGCTTCACTTCCTATTCTAAGAGTTATATTCACCCTTGTGCACATCATCAACACGACTGGTCTTTAAGAAGCACCTCCCGAGAATTAAAGGGACTCGGGGGTCTGGCTCAAAATCTACAACCACAAAGTCGGCTGGAAAGTGAAATACACCAATTTTAACGGAGATGTCTTTTGCAATTCCCATTGGTTTAGAAATTGATCGATCCGCAAGTTCGAGCGTCATGCAAGTTGGAGTAAGATCAGGAAGTGAAAGCTTTTCCCAGACTAAAAATGGCATTAGATTAATGCTAGCACCGAGATCGGCTAATGCTAAGCATTCATCCATCCCTGGAAATTCACAAGGAATCAGGAACTTGCCGGGGTCTCCAAGTTTTCTGGGTAACTTGTTCAAGATGACCGCCGAACAATGTTCATTCATCGAAGTTCGAGCTAGACAGGGTTCATTGGAAGTTCGAGCCACTTCAGTAAGTTTCTCTTTATTCCCAAGTAAGGTTCTTAGAGTCGAGGCGAATTTGGGCATCAAAACAAGAGCATCCGTAAAGCTAATCTCGAAACTCATCTTTTTGAAGATTCATAGAATTTGTCGATTTGTCATTAGCTTGATTACGGCTCTTTTCAAGTATCACGCCTCGAAGGATATGGAAGGAGGAAACTGAAGGTTTAGTGTTTTGGCACGGGGAGCAACAACAGGGAGCAACTATGGGCTCAAAAACTGGAGTTGTGATTGGTTCAGGACCATACCGGAGGTGGACGGGTTGCGTACTTTGTGAGCAAAGAAGGTGCACTTGGTCCTTTGTCACCTCGGGTATTGGTTTCACTACTGAAGTTGTAGGAATTGGAGGTCCTTGATATGCAAACCGACTTCGAGTAGTGATGCCTTTAAGTCTTCTCTAGGGTTAGTAAATGTGTTACCAGGGAGTGTCCCTGATACCTGAAGTAGAAGCGGTATTGGCGCTTACAAACTTAGCCAACATATCTAGTCAGTTTTCCATTTGATTATTCAATTGTTTGGTTTCGATTTGCATGCTCTGACCTGGTTTTGGAGGTTATTTGATGTTTCTCATGATAGCATCATTAGCTTGACGTAGTTGTCAAAAATCGTTCTTGGGGACACTGTGTGTATGAGGAACGGGGGCTTGATAAGCTGGAGACTGATTAACCATGGGGTCTACTCGAGTGATTTTGACTGAAAATTGGATGGTTAAAAATTTCACCTCTGTTTTGTTGAAATTGCTCTCCGGTTTTGTTAAAGTTATTCCCCCGATTGAAATTGTTTGCATTATTAGCTTAGGAGTTCTGAACGGGTGAAAACCTGGAGGTCTATATATGATTTGCACACCATTTGAGGTCGGGTAATTGGAGCTTACTTGGTTGTATTTTGCTGCGAGAGGCTCTTGTGATAACATACTCAGAATTTGTTGTACGATAAACGTTGCATGAGTGGCTGGAAGTTTCTGATTCGTGAATGGGCACCACCGCAAGTAACACTAAAACTTAGCTAACTGACACTTTGACAGGTGCAGGAGCTGGAGCTGGAGCAGAGCTTGGTTCTTCTTGTTCTAAGAGAATTGCTCGGACAATTCCTTAGGTTCAGCTACATCAGATGAAATCAGTTGGGTGGTAATGAGTTTGTACTTACCCTTGGCCAACAACTGCCTTAGCTCGTGTTTGAGAACCTTTGGACTTGCTCTCGATGATTTTTAAAACATTCACGACGGCATTTTTCCAAAATGTTTCCACACTGCTGCGGTGTTCAATTAATCATGATCATTAACGTCAGGGCCATTGTAGAATGTATCAAGTTGATGCAATTTGAGTATCATGTGTGGACATGCCCTAAGTAGATCATTGAAACGATACAAGCCTCATTAAAACGATTCATCGAAACCTTTGCTGAAAAATCTGTGATCTCATCGAAGATTCGTGTTTTAGAGGGAGGGAAAAACTGGTTGTGAATTTGGATACAAGATAGTCCCAAGTTTGATTAGATCGGGGGGTTCTTTTTCATAGCATTTCGGTGCTCCCTCGATAGAGAATGGAAAAAGCATAAGCTTATTCGTAGCAATTTGCGAACATTGGGACCCTCCATTGTGGAGGTGATCTTGTTGAAGTAACTGAATGAGCATGCGGGTTTTTTTTTTTCTTCTTTGTCATGACAGAGAATGTTGTGTTCTGCGACAAAGATTGATTAGCCCATGCCCTCAGCTCGAAATTGTTTGCCACAATTCAGGAATATGGATTGCTGTCCTCGTACCCCTCGGGGGGTGCTTGGAGCAATTGAGCCATAGTTCGAGTGTCTGCTAGTTCTATTTGGCTCTCACGGGAGGATATTCCTGAAATGGGTATTCTATACGAAGAGGTTCGTATCAATGGCTGTTTTTGGTGGCAGGAGGTTGATGCTACGGACTGTGATCGTATGTGCGCATGCACAAAATGGTAAATAAAAAAGAAGATACACTATTTTTTTGGATTTTTGGATTTAAAATATATTTCACAATCTATTTTAAACGGTCAAGTGTTAGACAACTTAAGCACAAATATTCGATCTTACTTCACGGTAGCTCCTCAGAATGAAAAACGCAAAGGATGGTAGCGGAGGAGTAGGAATAGCGCTCGGAAGCATATTTCTCCTTTCGGGTAGTAGTTCCTCAGGAACAACCCTCTCTTATACCCACTTTTTAGTTTGTCAATAGAATGAGGTGAGCCGTATTATCGTAAGTGACACATGAAGGCAAGTTTAAAAATTTTTCTTTGGTCGATTGGGAACTCAGTAGTTCCACCGGAACTTATTATGTAATACCTCTGTGGTGAATACTATATTTTGGTATTTTACTAATTAGTGAAATTTTAATTTTTTTCGGACAATTTTTTTATTTTTTGATTTTTTTGGTTTTTTTAATTTTTTATATGATATTGTACTAATAAAAAGAAAAGAAAAAATATTTTTGTGTTTTTTTTTATATATATATTACAATAAGACACCTGTTCAGATCAAAGTCGGATAATACAAGCGTAGCAAATGGACCTCCCCGGCAACGAAGCCGAAAATGATGTCTTTTTGTATTTACTTATATAGCAACCCTATACAGATCCTACCGGATGCCTTGACCAAGGGCTAAAAAGTCAAATTCTACAAAAAGGATAAAAATACACAGATAGAAATCAATGATAATAAGATTCCCGGAAGAGATATTCCCTGGTCTATGTCCAACGAGGCTGCAATTGAAGGATCCTGGTTTGATGAGAAATTGAATGATGGAGATATTTGATATGATGGAATAATGTTATTTTACAAACTAAAATTAATTAAATAAAAAACCTAATTTTTATCTACGGGGAAATAGATTAGGAAATGGGGAATCTTTAAAAACTTCGGGGAAACAAATTTTTGTTTTTTTTTTTTTTTTTTTTTTAGGGAAATCCTAATAAAATTAAATCTATACTAAAATACCGGGGAACAGAATCAGGTATCGGGAAAACTAAATTCTAAAAAATTAAGAAAATAATGCTAAATTACAATTAAAAATCAAAATTAAATTCTAATTAAGCTAATTTGGAAAAATAAAAAAAACTAGATAAAATAACGGAGGTCGTTTTGAATTGCTAAACGAAAAGAAACGGTAAAACGCACTCGGTAAAACGGGTCTAAGACTGAATTTTTATGAAAAATAAAGCCTACACTAAATTTTATATTTTTCCTAGACACTAAATGACAAAAGAAAATTTTATAAAAAAGAAAAATATTTTTTTATTAATTTTTTGGATTTTTTATGAATTTTTTTAAAGATTAATAATCTAATTAAAACTAAGAAAATAGAAAAGACAAAAAATAAAAAGTTATAAAAATTCTGGAAAAATAAATTAAATAAAGAAAAAGTTAACAATTCTAAAAATATAAAATGCCCAAATTTTACTGATAAATTAAAAGTAATTAAAATCTTAATAAATATAAACTTATTTAATTATTTAAAATTAAATAAAACCTAACAGCTGTTAACTCTAAAAAAAAGGGGGGAGGGGACTAACAGTAAAAACTATAAGACTAACGGGTAAAACCCCCCCCCCCCCCCCCCCCCCCCCACCCCCCCCCCCCCCCCCCCCCCCCCCCCCCCCCCCCCCCCCCCCCCCCCCCCCCCCCCCCCCCCCCCCCCCCCCCCCCCCCCCCCCCCCCCCCCCCCCCCCCCAGGCACTAATACGGATACTAATGAATGCTAACTATATAATCGGAATATTACATAGATGGTCCCTGAGCACTAAAAACCGATGTCAAAAAGGGTCCAATGTGCTTATTATCGAAATGCTATAAAAAGCAAACTGTAAAGGGGATTCTGGTGAAGCTTTTTTATAAACGCACCATTGCCCTTGAAATGAAACTTAATAAGCAGAAAAACGTAGCTTTTTAGGTGGCAGAAGCTTATTAAGCTTATGAGCTTATTTTTCTTTCTTTTGGGGATTTAAGCCAACTAAATAAGCTAAAACTTATGGGGAACAGATAAATAGGCTAGGGGATTCTTAAATAAGCTAAAGTAACCTATAATAAGCCCTAAAATAAGCTGGTCTATATTAAAATAAGCTAAACAGTTTATAAAAAAAGGAGAAATTTAGGCTTTTAAGCCTGAATTAACATAAGTAAAGGGTGAATTAAGCTAAGAAAACTTGGGGTTTAAGAGCAAACTAATAAGCTATAAATAAAAGCTAAAATATCTAGGTGCTTATACAAAATAAGCTAAATAAGGGAGGCTGAATGTGGTGTCTAGCACCCAGGGAGGGCTGGCAGTGGGCCATGGGTTATTTTGGATTATTGAAATAAGCACATCAGTGATTTTAGCCAATACAAGATTCCAAAGATTTTATAGGGTGGTCAATGTGCTTATTTCCAAAACTCATGAGAGCTTGAGGCCTAATTAAATCCGCTGATAATTAAGCTCTAAGTTCAAGGTTCTAAAGGAAAATGCAATACCACCTTTTGGACTCATGCTTGGTCAAATAAAGGGACAGAACAAGGGGTGATTAAATTGCTAGACACAACATCCATAAGCACAATAACAAAGGTGCTTAAGCGGCATATAGCTGCTGGAGACACGTAAGCTCAATTTGTTATTGAAAATTTTAAAGATTTAGAGGCCATTAAAAACTTATTTTCAAACTAAAGTTGTGATTAAAGAGTACTAATTAACCATTCACACTACAGCCAAAGTTGGTGAGTGGTATTTATCCCATAAATAAACTCCATATGACCCATTTTAGGGTTCTAAACCAAACACCCCTTTAATTTATAAATTCGGCTTCTTTTTTAGCTTTTTTAAAAGAAAGAAAGGGGTAAAAAAAGTTTATAAGCTGAGCTAACAACTTTTAACGTTTTTATATAAGTTTTAAAACAGATTTAATAGCTTAAATAAGAATTTGCACTTTTGACAATAGCAAATTTACAAAAAACTCTTAACTTGTATTAAAGCAGAATTATTACAACATAAACTTAAAATAAGCTGAGTACAACACTTTTAAAGCAAACTTAATTAACTTTTATACTAAGAAAAGTAAAAAAAACAGGGGTTGGCGTTTCGGCTTGCTTTCTTTTTCTTTTATAGAGGCTCCCAGGACTTGGTTAGTGCTTGTTGGGTGTGTAGAAGGTCAGCATACTCAATCCTAGCCCTCCATTCCTTTTTGTACACCATCTCACCATTAAAGGGGCGGGTTGAGTGGGATTGCCAAGTGGGCTGGATTTTAAGGTTGGGTGAGTGGGGTATAGGGTAGGGTGAGCTGGGAAGGTGTACTAGGGGTTAGTGGTATGGAACTAGAAACATGGGAGAGCCGCGTATGGGGTTTGGCGGGATGGGGGGAATAGTACCCTGTTGGGGTGCTGGTTTAAATGGTAAGTTTGGAAAAGATGCAACTTTTACCCCCCAACTTACCACCTCTTTTCATTTCTATTTTAACCTTTTTTTTCAGTTATAATGAAGTTTCCAAATGGACATAACAAGCCCCTCTGTTTTTATAACTAAAGAATTAAAGAAAGGTTTGGCAAATTGCAAATTAGGTCCCTGCGCTTTATAACTAAAAGAATAAAAGGGAAGTTTGGAAAATTGCAAAACAGCCCTTGTGTTTTATATAAAAGGAGTTAAAGAAAAAATTTCAAAATCTGGTGCTTTGTCCTGGATTCTTTTTGCCTCTTTTTCTTTATAAAACAAGTTTAAGAATTTAACATTTTTGGTCCTTATGTTTTATAAAAAGGTTATTGGGCTTGGGTTTTGTGAATTGGGCCCATTGGGTTTTTATTGGGCCCATTGGGTTACAGTGTTTTTGATTATTGGGCTTTTTCAAGCCCAATAAGGTATGGAGTGGGTTTGGGCTTGCAATGGCTGAGATTGGTGTATCTGGGCTTGGGTATGTGGCCTTCAAAGTCTTCACAGTCTTTGTCAAATGCACACAAATGGGCTGCTGTAATTGATTGAGGGCCCATTTGGTCTTCACAGTCTTCATAATTATACTATTGGGCTTTCCCGGCCCATCAGATGGGTTAAGATTGCATCTAATAGTATTCTTCAGTTCCGGCTCCGGTTTGACTGCCTGTTCTTCAGTATTGACTCTGACTTTGGCATTTTTGGACTTTGGCCTTGATTTTGCACAGTCTTTTCCATTCCATGCTCAGTTTTGTCATTTTGGCTTGGTTTTCTGTCTTTTTGATGATATTCACTTCCTGCACAATACAAATGCAAAACAAACATATATTTGGCAGTTTTTTGTCTGTTTTTGGTCATTTAAGCTCATTTTTGAAGGTAAAAGATATGTGTAATTAAGCACATATCAGGAGTATTGCATGATTAAGTAAGTACGTTCGTTTACCATATAATTATCACCAGTAGTTTAGATTTTATTATTAGTTTAATTTAGTTAAAAAAAACCAACCAACCTCTCAAACCATGATATTTACTTGCTTTTATAAAAACATAAAAAAACAAAAAGAATCTCCTCTCAAAATTTTTAGACCTCTATTAGATTCTGTTTGAGCCTTCCCAACCTAATCCTCTAGAGCTTGCTTATACTACACTGCAACGATTAGGTGCACTCCCTAGGAGATTGTAAAACTTCCTATGAAGTCCTTACAAATCGCACATCAAGTTTTTGGTGCCGCTACGTGGGGAATTATAACACCCCCATTTTTACAATATAGCAGCGTAAGATAATCTGGGGTATTACTTCATGGATACAACAATCATAATCATAGAAAACAACTTTAAAAGAGACGTTGTTGGAAAAATTTAGTTATCATTCATTATAATCAGAGTTTTTACAAAATGCAGGTCCCAAAATCTAAAACATCAAGTTTGAATGATAACAGTTCAACCATCTTTGAGTCCATGCCACTCCGTGCCGCAACTTGCTCAATTACCTGAGATAAACATGCTAAAAAGTCAACACAAAGGTTGAGTGAAATTCATAGGTTTAATATAAACAGTTTGAATACAAGTCATAGTGTAATAATTGTTTAAACACATTTAATTATTAATAATGATATTGTTATTTACAACCATTATTAATAATAATTTGACAACGTTCACAATTATATAGTATACAAAGTATTATCCCGTTATTGCCTTATTTGGTCTGTTTGGTCTGTCTGGTCTAAGCTCATGGCACACAAACTAACTAGTGTTAGTAAAAATATATTATATACCCAAAAAGGATATTATATGATACATATTATATATATATATATATAAATTATATATTTTATATATATATATTTATTATATATATATATATAGAGGCCCTCGGTGTAGGTATTGCAATATTACCTTGAAATTCAAATATAGTATGTATTGGTTACCTTTCGGCTTATACAATCAGGATTCGTCAATACCCGGATTAGCTATATCCACAATATGTTGCGTTCACCCGATAAGTGATTAAATGTTCCATGATAATGAGGGACTTTTGCATAAAGTAACTTAGACATTGTGATATTGTATATTCAGATTAGCATATAACTTGTAAAGACACTTGTATTCATGGTTTAAGCATGTATAAGTCTTTGGAAAGTAATCACATTGTTATAAGATAAACGAGTATGTAAAAGAGTTTGTAATAAGCATGTATCCCCCTCGGCGGGTGTATATACAACATGTAAACTGTGTAAAGGAGAGGTTGGAACTCACCTGTTAGGTAGATGTAGTAATTATCTGAAATGAAAGCTGATAGCTTATCCAAAATCTTAAAGAGGAATGTTAATATAATAAATGTTAGTAAACAGACAACGCACGCAAACCTGAGTATATATGTCAAGTCTTAGGAAGATTGTACTTTCTGTTTTTGAAACTTTATTTTAGAGTTATGAGTTTGAAAATTTTTGGAAAAAAAAAAAAAGGGGGGAAGTTTTTTTTGGAATTATTGTATCACTATTCGGGCCATTCTATAATGCTAGAAGTCATTCAGTAAACGTTTGAGGAGCTGAGGGCACTTTAAATGTATACCCGTCAACTCAGTACTGATACGTAATACCTAAGCATAAAATTCCTTAATATGAAGCTCCCTAGTATTGTGATACGATATAATCGATTTTAAGCGTTTTTAATCAATATCTGGAAATGTTAAGCACGAGAAGCGTTAATTAAAGTTATGTCTTGTAAGCCAAGATGAAACTCCTTAATATGAAGCTCCCTAGTATTGTGGTACAATAGAGATCCGGGGCATGATTTCTAAAGGCTACGAGTTTGGTCCTTCAAGTTTAAAAGATATACAAAGTAAACCTTGCACTTTAAAAAGTGACATAATAGACCCCTGTAGTTATAACTTTGATAAAATGACATTTTTAGTCCTTTTAGTTATAAGTTTCCGAAAGTTACGATATATACCCCTTGCATGGATAATATTTACAAAACATGTCCAAATTGCCATGCAAGCTTATTTTAACATTTCAATAGACATTTATAAGTTATAATAAACTAAAATATGAAGATTTAACGCAACGCAAGTTTAAAATAATGATTCGTTAAGCTAGGAAGCAAAACGGGTCATATTAGGGTTTTAAAATGAAAACGCGCGGGTTTTAAGTTCAAATTCTTTCATGACTTATCAAAGCACTTATTTTAATGTTAGTTAAGCTTATTGGGATAGATTATAACAATAGTTTATAAGTTTAGCTTATAGATTAAGCAAAAACATGAAATTAGGGTTTCGGGTGTACGGTTTTGGATCAAAAAGGTAAAACACATAGGTTTTTGAGTTCAAAGCTTTATATTATGATTTTAGCATGATCATATGAACATTATGACAGCATGAATACAGAATATAAGCTTAGAGAACCTGGTTTGAGCTTATAGCTTAGAAACGGGTCGAAATCGGGACTTTTAGCTTCGTACGCCTAGAATAACGACTCTAGGGCTTCGTTTCTTGGTTTCTTTTTCTTCCTTTCTGAACTTGAGCCTTCTTAAGACCTCTTAGGATCTCTTAGAGCAAAGGATTGCTGCTATGTAAGGGTTATAGAGGAGGAAGTGGGGGATGGTTTGAAATGAAGTGTTTAGACTCCTATTTATAGTCGAATGACCCTTAAGGGCTAAGGTTTGCTTGTGATCTGATATGGGACATGTGTATAAGCTAGGTAGGGATGTGGAGAAGCTATAGGATGTGTTGTATAAGCTAGAAACTAGCTATGGTGAGTTGTTTTGATCATGGTATGCCGCGGCTAAGGATAGAAGAAACAAGAGACCATGTGAAGCTTTTTAATCAAAAATAATGAAGATATTTGATGAGAGGTGCTTGTAAGCTGCTTAGGGATGAAGTAGAGGTGCTTGTCATTGAAGCTCATTAGTTGCAAGAAAAATTAGTAACATGAGTCATTTTTGCAAGGGTTTTTTGTATTTCGGGTTCACTAGGTCTCATTTAGGGTTTTTCAGCCTTGGATTCCTTGTAGATTTGATTAGGAATGATAGGTTACTGATCCTAAGACTTATATTAAGGATTATAATCAAAAGTTGATAGGTGGTTTGGGTTAAAATGGGTAGAAAATAAGTAAACAGGTCAAAATCACAATTAGGGCACAATTAGGGTTTTCTAGTTTTATTTCTTGTACATTGTTGTTAATATGGTGAAATGATGATGGAAAGTGATTGGTAATGTTGGTAATTTATGTTATTACAACTTATTTAATATTGGTTTAGGTTTATAATGGATAAAAATTGAGAAACGAGTCATGACAGAATTAGTTGGTTTTAGGGTTTTAGGTTTTTGAATTAGGGTTTGAATGTAGAATAGATATGAAAAGCTTATGAAAAATAATTAGGGTTTACACATTGTATATTGAGTGTAGTAGCTTGCACACAAGTGGTGGTGAAGAAATTAGAATGAAAACGGAGGTAAAACGACTATTTTGGAGATCATGCTACATGACTTTACATTGAGCTTTCAGGGACTTGTACTTTGACTTGAAGAGATTTTATATTTCAAATGGAGATGTTTATATTTTTTGCACATATACTTTAGTAGCTTGTGCATTCACTTTAGATGTTAATCCTTCATGGAATTAGGGTTTAGAGGCATCCGATAACGGTTTAAAGCCCGTTTTGATATAACGTTGCGAATGGTACATTATAGGAATAATGTACTTTGTAAAAATGATATTATGATATTGACTTGATATATTATAATGATTGCTTGACATATATGAAGATAGGATTGCCATAGATAGGTTGCCTGAGCCCGTTAACTTTAGTTATGCAAGAAATGTTGCACATTGAGATATTGGCAAAGTAAGTAATGTAATGTAATAAAGCGAAAAATTTCCCTAAAAAAGGTGAGTTCATATATAACTGATAGATTGTACATCATCTAACTTAATAGATGGATATTTACATTTATGAAAATTGTGGGTTGTTATAGTCCCCCATCCTTACAGAAATCTCGTCCCGAGATTTGATTTGATGTTGAAGTGATGATTGAATAGATGAAGGATATTTGGCACGAATTTCTCGTCTTTCAACTTTCCCATGTATACTCTGGTCCTCTTTTAGAGTTCCCATCGTACTTTGACATAGGAATATACATCGCTTTAAGCAGCATTGATTTCACGATCCATTACTTCCACTGGTTCTTCTACAAAGTTGAGTTTGTCGTTGAGTTGAAGTTCTTTCATTGGAATAATAAGAGATTCATCGGATAAGCACTTCTTGAGATTAGAAACGTGGAAAGTATTGTGGATACTACTAAGCTCTTCAGGAAGCTCTAGTTTGTATGCCACTGGGCCAATTCGTTCAAGAGTTTTGAATGGTCCAATGTATCGTGGATTAAGATTTCCTCATTTTCCGAATCGAAAGATACCCTTACGGGGTGATACTTTTAACATAACACGATCGTCAACTTGAAATTCTAAAGGCTTTCGCCTTACATTGGCGTAACTTTTTTGTCGATCTCTTGCAGCTTGCAAGCGTTGACGAATTTGTACAATCTTTTTAGTGGTTTCTTGAATTATTTCTGGTCCCATAAGTTGAGAATCTCTAACTTCGGTCCAGCAAACAGGTGATCTACACTTTCGACCATAAAGTGCTTCGAACAGTGCTGCCTTGATACTGGCATGATAACTGTTATTGTAGGAAAATTCTACCAATGGTAAATGTTTATCCCATCCTTTCCCGAAATCTATAACACAAGCTCGTAGCATGTCTTCGAGTGTTTGGATGGTTCTTTCACTTTGTCCATCGGTTTCAGGATGATATGATGTACTCATGTCTAGTTGAGTACCCAAAGCATTTTGCAATGATTGCTAGAATCTGGATGTGAAATGACTGTCACGATCCGAGATGATAGAGATTGGCACGCCATGTCGAGAGACTATTTCTTTGATGTATAACTTTGTAAGAGTTTCCATACTACCAGTCTCTTGAATGGGAATGAAATGTGCTAATTTGGTAAAACGATCGACAATGACCCAGATGGCATCATGTCCGGTTGAGGTTTTGGGTAGCTTTGTAACGAAATCCATTGTTATCCTCTCCCATTTCCATAATATAGGAAATTTCCGGTTGTATTCATAAGCCGGATGCTTTTGAACATTCAGCTTAACTTAGAAACATGTCCAACACTTGCTAATATATTCCTGCGATGATTGCCTTCATGTTAGGTCCCACCAATAGAGTTTCTTTTAAATCATGGTACATCTTATTAGAACCCGGTGAATAGAATCATTTTTATTTTATGAGACTCATGCATGATAAGTCTCTCAAACCGCCAAAAAGTGTAACCAACTTTGGTTTTTGATACAAAGAGTTCCATCAGACGAATTTCAAAATGATTTGGTCCATTCCTCATAGTTCTCGTTTTTGACAATTTTCTCATTGAGGGCCTTCATTTTGGGCCTTCGAGAATTTGAGAGGTAATTTTGGATGAACGGTTTAAGATTAATGCTCGAACACGAGAGGTTTGATTCCGTTTTCTTTTGGATTAAGGCATCTGCTACAACATTTGCCTTTCCGGATATAGCAAATCTCACATCATAATTTGCGAGTAATTCTAACCATCCGCGGTTCCTCATCATTCCAATTCTTTTAACGAAGAATATGTTGAAGGCTTTTGTGATCAGTGAAAACTGTACACTTTGTACCGTATAGATAGTGTCTCCAGATTTTAAGAGCGAATATTACTGCTCCTAATTCAAGATCATGAGTGGTATAGTTTTCTTCATGAGGTTTGAGTTGTCGAGATGCATAAGCAATGACTTTTTCTCTTTGCATTAATACAGCTCCTAACCCTTGAAGAGATGCATCACAGTAAACGACAAATATACGTTTCCTTCTGGTAATGCTAAATTGGTGCTCACAGAGTTATTGTTTAAGTAGTTGAAAAGCTGATTCATGTTCTTCGCCCCAGAATAACTACTTGTTTTCTGGTTAATGTTAGTACAAAGGCTTTGCAATATTTAAAAAACCTTCGATTAAATCTTCGTAATAGCCGGCGAGTCCTAAGAATTGACGCACTCTGTGGGTGTAGTGGGAGATGTGCCAATTCTAACATCTTTGAATCTGGCAGGGTCAACTGAAGTCCTGACTATCAATGAGATGAACCGAAGAAGCAAGAAATTGCACGATATGAATCCAGAAATCACATTTAGAGAACTTGGCATACAATTTCTCTTTTCAGAGTAATTCCAAGATAATTCTGAGATGATTTGCATGTTCTTCTTCGTTACGAGAATAGATAAGAATATCATCGATAAACACTATTACGAATTTATCCAGATATGGTTTACATACACGATTCATGAGATCCATGAATACAGCTGGTGCATTTGTTAAACCAAATGGCATGACTTGAAATTAAAGTGTCCATAACTTGTTCTAAAGCAGTCTTAGAATATCTCCCCTTACTCTTAGTTGATGATAACCTGATCTTAAGTCGATTTTTGAATAAACGCTTGAACCTTGAAGTTGATCGAATAAGTCATCGATCCTTGGTAATGGATAACGATTCTTTATGGTAAGTTTATTCAACTCTCGGTAATCGATACACATTCTGAAAGATCCGTCCTTCTTTTTAACAAATAAGACAGGAGCTCCCCAAGGTGATGTACTTGGTCGAATGAAACCTCGGTCGGTTAGTTCTTGAAGTTGGTTAGATAACTCCTGCATTTCTGAAGGAGCCAATCTATAAGGTGTTCGAGCTACAGGTGCTGCTCCAGGGATTAAGTCGATTTGGAATTCTATTTAGCGAACGGGAGGGAGACGAGGTAGATCTTCAGGAAAAACATCTGGAAATTCTTTAACTACGGGAATGTCTTCTAGTTTCTTCTCGTCTGATTTCTTCTCCATTACTTGAATCATGAAAACATGACAACCTCGGGATATATACCTTTCGGTTTTTATACAGGATATGAGATTTAGTTGAGTTTTACTTCGATCACCTCGAATGATTAAAGTTTCCACCGATGATAGGAAATGTTGATAACACTTTTTTCGTCACCAGAGATTTTAGTGCATGAAACTTAATCTTAGTCCATACCGATGACAATGTCAGAACTACCAAGCTTAATTGGCATGAGATCGATTTCGAAAGGTTGATTTAGCAGGGTTAAAGTGCAGCCTTTAATAACAGTGTTTGTGCTTACTAAGTTTTCGTCAGCCATTTTGATATCATAAAAGGTATCTATTGTAATAGACGGAATATTTAGCTTAGAGGCAAGCGATATGGATATAAAGCTTCTATCAGCTCCTGAATCAAACAATACTTTGACTAAATTCTAATTTAATAGAAACATACCCATAACTATGTTCGGGTCTTGTTGAGCATTCCTATCTTTCAGCATGTAGGATCTTCCTTGGGCATTGATGTTGGTCTTGCGGCACTGATTTGTATAATGCCCTTTTCCTCTACATGCAGCATACAACTGTCACTCGTAAAGTTGATTACTTCAGTGCTGGCTTTCTTTTTCCGGCAGTTCTACTCAAATGACCCCACCTTGTTGCAAATATTTAAATTTGCCATACAAGTCCAGTATGATGGAAATTGTATCTCTTGCACAAAGGGAGATCTCCGGCATACCTAACCGTTTTTCTGATGGAGTAAACAGATAGGCCTCAACCAACTCTTGCCTTCATTTGTTTTTGGTTGACGATTTGTTGTAGCGATTGTTGGTGTTGCGTAGTTGTTGTTTGCTGCGAGCTGTTTTGAAAGTTTCTTTTGTCATCCAAACTTCTTTTGTTGTCACTCAAATACTTGCATTGGAGCATTCTTAGTTACTTAGATCCATTAGCCTTTGGCTATGTTGATGGCTCCTCAAAAGTTTCGGTTTAGAGGAAGTCACATTCCTTCAATGCTTTGAGGTAGTTCCCCAATAAAAGCTTCCAAGAGTTTATCGTTGTTTGGCACCATGTTTGGATATAGAACCGTTAATTCATTTTTTTGTTTTTTTTTTTTTTTTTTGTTGGTTTTTTTATTCTTGGAATCCTTCTAACATAAGGTTTTTAAGATCATTTTCCCTTTAAACAGACATGTAAAGTGCTTCTTCCATCTTTCTGATCTCATTCCGGTGACAATACTCGTTTGTCCAAAGCTTTTTTAACTCCAGTCCAGGTGATTGATTGGCTTGCTCTATTCCCAAAGGCTGGGCATAATGCATCCACCAGGACAAATGCATCGTCAGTTAAAGTACCAGTAGAAAATGATACTTTATTCTCTTTCGGCACATCTACTACGGGAGAATACTGATTCGGTTCGTTCAAACCAGCGAATAAGGCATACTGCTCCTTCCGTACCATTAAAGTAGAAAGGTTGACAGCTAATAAACTCTTTGTAGTTTCCCGTTTTCACTGCAGGAGTTCTAGTAGGACCGGTGTTCCTGTCGGGATTACTAGCACTTGTTATTGCGCATCTTGAGCTTCTAGAGCCGAGGTGACACTATCAGCAACTAACTTTCTAATGCAACTTGAGTCATAGCCGGTCTTCCTTTTTTGTTGTTTATGCTCTTTTTTTAGAGGCATTCTGTCAACACAAGATAACACGTAATAAGAATGATATCACAAGTAATAATGCTTTTTCTTCCTTTAAAAATGATTAAAGAGAAATGACTTTATCTGTGAAATGCTTACGAATAATGCTTTTATTTAAGCATTATTATAAACATGTGGATAACTAAAGGTTATGGGTATGATGGAGAATGTACAATGGATGAATGAATGATAATAAATGAGAGATGAATAAATTGTAAGAAACCACAAGGTAGATAACGGGAATGCCTTGTATTTAAGAACAACTTTCCTTAGTTACTAACCATAGTTCAAGATTTGACAAGTGGTTTTAATTATAACCACACAATCCTGTGTAGAACTAGCAACGGGATATTTAGAATTTCCTGATTTGTTCCTCATGACGCTCGATAGTATGATTTCGAGAGGTTTCACCAATCTCAAAGTTTGAGGTTGGAACGGGGTAGAAGAAGATGATTTTGTTGGTGAAAGAAGTCCTTCTGGAAGAAAGAATTCTTGAGGTTTAGGAGGTATGATAATTGGAGGCGGGATTGGTGATTTTTCAGTATGGAAAGCTTGTAAAACTTTCATGTAAGGATCATCGGGAAATAACGAAAGGGTCGGTGAAGCTAGCGGGACAATTCCAAATAAATTGGAAGCACTAGAGTAAGTTTTCCCTGGAGAGGCCGGGACATAATCCGGAGAAGCCGGGGGAACATAGTTTGGGAAATTGGAAGAAAAGGCATCCTCCAAATTGGCAGTAGGATGGTCGGGGGAAGACATCGTTCTGCTTAACAACCCAGCAGTAAATAACATAAGTTATTTATTTAGTAATATAATAGTTATGTAACTTTACATACCATTCTGGGAGATATAGCGGCACGGAGGACTTTCTTGGATGGAAAAAGAAAAGTAGTTATAGTTAAGGTTTTAACCTTGTTCTCTATAACGTTGGCTCTTGATACCAAATCTGTAACACCCCCATTTTTACATATAGCAGCGGAAGCTAATCTGGGGTATTACTTCAAGGTACAACAGTCATAATCATAGAAAACGAATAAAAAAGAGTCGTTTTTTAAAATAAGTTATCATTCATTATTTCTTCAGAGTTTTTACAAACGAGAGGTTCCCAAATCTATACAATAAAGTTGATGATAAACGGTTTTCTATCTTCATGTCCTCAGCCACTCAGTGCCAGTAGTTACCTGAGATAAACATGCTAAAAAGTCAACACAAGGTTGAGTGAAATCCATAGTATTAAGTAATATAATTTGAATGCAAATGCGATATTAGGTACGTTGATATACACCCAGTATTGAAAACATATTTATTATTGCCATTAGCTCATGAATCCGAAGCCTTAGGAGTTATCGGTGATACGTGATTGCCCCGCAGGTATCTTTGCCAAAATACTCCCGCTGTGATTTCTAATGATGTGCAATTGGTTACACGTAACTGGGTACACCAACGGGGAGTCCAGCCCAAATAGATCTATTCACATCATTCGCGCTTACTACGGAGAGTAATTAACGGTTCATGATTATGGGAACTTAAAGGCAAAGCAGTTACTTAGGCAATAGTAAATTGAAATAGCATACAAAAATAATTGCATTCATGATTTAAGCATGTATCCCCCTCGCGGGTTTTTATAAAAAGATTGAAATGCGAGGCTTATGAACTCCACTTGACAGTATAGGGAAATTGAATAGCCAATGTATATGAAATGAAAGTAACGGCTTCGTCACGGGCACCTGGGGTATATATACGTCCAATTCTTAGTTTTGATTGAATATGTAAGATTTTAACATTGATGTCGGTTTTGGATATTAAAATATCATAACACTGTTTCGGGCCATCCATAATTCGAAGTCATTCAGTAAATGTATTGAGGAGCTAGGGCACTTAAATTGTAGAAACCCCCAACCCAACAACTCATTCCAGAAACGTAATACCAAGAAGAAAACTCCCCTAATATGAACTCCCTAGTATGGTGGTATGATATGAATCCGGGATATTATATTGAAAGCACATCGAGATGAAATGATATAATGTTATAACATAAGCCATTTTAAGCAATTTTATTCAATATCCTGGAAATTTAAGGCATGTCAAGCGTTAAATAAAGTTATGTCTTGTCATGTTTTGAATGTGTTTTTATACTTTTTCAAAATGTTACATTTTAGATCCTTAAGTTTGAAAAGTGGCATAATATACCCTTGGAGTTTGCACTTTTATGACTTTGGTCCATCAAGTTTAAAAGATATACCAGAAAAAGTGACATAATAGACCCCTGTAGTTATAACTTTGATAAAATGACATTTTTAGTCCTTTTAGTTATAAGTTTCTGAAAGTTACGATATATACCCCTTGCATGGATAATATTTACAAAACATGTCCAAATTGCCATGCAAGCTTATTTTAACATTTCAATAGACATTTATAAGTTATAATAAACTAAAATATGAATATTTAACGCAACGCAAGTTTAAAATAACGGTTCGTTAAGCTAGGAAGCAAAACGGGTCAAATTAGGGTTTTAAAACGTAAACGCGCGGGTTTTAAGTTCAAATTCCTTCAATAATCAATAAAGTGGTTATTTTAACATTAGTTAAGCATGCTAGGATATATTATAACAACATTTAACCATTATGACATTTAGTTTTAAGAAAAACGCGAAATTAGGGTTTCGGGTGTACGGTTTTAGATCAAAATGGAAAATGAGCATGAATTGAGTTATGAAACTTTAACAAGAGTATATTTAGGATCATATGAACATTATAAGAGTGTAGGAGCAGAAGTAGAATCCTTAGAACCTGGGTTTGAGCTTATAGCTTGAAAACGGGTTGAAATCGGGACTTTTAGCTTCGTACGCCTAGAATAACGACTCTCGGGCTTCTTTTCTTGGTTTCTTTTACTTCACTTATGTTTTTAGGACTTCTTAGGATCTATTCGAATTCATATTGAGCAAAGGATTGCTGCTATGATGGGTTATAGAGGAGGAAGTGGGGGATGAAGAAAAATGAATGATTTAGGTTCCTATTTATAGTCATATGATCCTTAAAGCTTAAGGTATGCTTGAAATCGGAGATGGGGCATGTGTACAAGCTAGGTAGGGATATGTAGAAGCTAGTAGATGTGTTATATAAGCTAGGAAGTAGCTTTGGTGAGGTGTTTTGGTCTTGGTGATGCCGTAGGTATAAAAGAAAGAACAAGAGAGCATGTGATCAATTTTTAATTATAAATGAAGTAGATATTTGTTTGAGGTGCTTGTAAGCAGCTTGCACTTCAAGTAGGTGCATCATCAAGGTGCTTGAATGCAAGAAAAACTTTCAAATTGGGTCAATATGCAATGGTTTTGATTTTGGGTTCATTAGGGTTCAATTAGGGTTTTCAAGCTTGAATTTCGTGTATACTTGATTAGGAATGATAGTTACTGATCCTAAGACTTATATTAAGGATTATAATCAAAAGTTGATAGGTGGTTTGGGTTAAAATGGGTAGAAAATGAGTAAACGGGTCAAAAGTTACAATTAGGGCATAATTAGGGTTTTCTAGTTTTATTTCTTGTACATTGTTGTTAATATGGTGAAATGATGATGGAAAGTGATTGAGAATGTTGTAATTTATGTTATTACAACTTATTTAAGTATTGGTTTAGGTTTACAATGGATAAAAATGAAGAAACGAGTCATGGTTTAGAAACTAGCTCAGTTTTAGGGTTTAGGGTTTTGAATTAGGGTTTTGAGTGCAAAAAGATGTATGAAAGCTTATGAATAGAATATTTAGGGTTTACACATTATAAAATGAGTATAGTAGCTTGTACACAAGTGATGGTGAAGAAATTAGAATGAAAACGGAGATAAAACGGCTATTTTGATTAGAATGGTTTTTAAAATGAGTATAAGCTGGTTAAATGACCCGAATTAGGTACATTTAGGATCCCTAGGATTATGTTTTAAATTATCAAGTGAAGTAAAATGATGAAAGTAATGAAGAAATAATGATTGAATAGGATTGATAGATGGTAAAATAAGTTTTTACAACTAAGATGTTAGTGTTGGTTGGTTTACAATGATAAAAGCCAAGAACCAGGTCATGGTTTAGAAACTATCTCGTTTAGGGTTTAGTTGTTGAATTAGGTTTAAATGTAAAAAAGATGTATGAAAGGCTTATGAATAGAAAATTTAGAGTTACATCTTTAAAATGAGTGTTATTAACTTGCGTAAGGGTGGTGAAGAAATTAGAATAAAAACTTAGGTAACATGGCTTATTTTCGAGATCATGCTTAATGACTTGTACATTTGACCGCTTTTAGAGATTTGTACTTTGACTTGAAGAGATGTTCTATATTTGCAAATGAATATCAGATAATTTGTATAAGCTTTAGTAGCTTGTGCATCCACTTATAGGGTTATCCCTTCCATGGAAATTAGGTTTGAGGGCATCCTAGTAATTGGTAAAAAGCCCGTATAGATATGAAGTTGCAAATGTACCTTTAGGAAGAATGTACCTTGTAATAAGGATCTAATGAGATTGACTTGATGATGTGTATATGTTTGCTTGACATAAAGAGTAGTAGGATTGCATACGTTATGTTTCCGAGGACCGTTAACATTGAGATTATCAGGTTATATATTCAAATTAAAATATGCAAAGTAATTACTGTAATAAAGCGAAAATTTCCCTGAAAAAGTGAGTTCATAAATTAACTGATAGATTGTACATCAACTAAACTTAATAGAATTGGATATTTTTTTTGTTTTTCTTTAACCCCATTTACTGAAAAATTGGGGTTGTTATAACTAAGATAAATAATGAAAATACTGGTAGACTTAGGAAATAACGCTCTTACTCTTAGTGATCAACACTCTACTTACCAACGAACCTACAACTGATCTGGTACACTGCATGTTAGTGTTTGTTAATAGGTAATTTTGTTCTAATAGAAATGTAAAACATGATATTAATTTACCTATACACGATGAAGCACAATAAGTTTTTGGTGCCTGCCTAGTGCTGCCGGGGAGTAAATTGTTTAATTTTTCTTATTAATGTTTTAGTTATAGATTTTAGCGATATCTCGATTAGTTTAAAACTATGTGATTTTGTTTGCTTTTTGTGTTTTGCTTGTTTGTTTGTTTTTCGCATTTAATTCGTGTTTTCAGTTAAAGTTGAAATGTATGATCCAAATATCCCACTGGAAAGAGTATAATGAAAAGCCCCTTTTTAAAAAGGGCTAAAAAAAAAAAAAAAAGCCCCCCCCCTTTTATTTTCGTCGGCACGCTAAAACATTAATTGGTAAACTGCTACATATGGAAGGGCAAGTAATGAAGAAATTGACTACTAATGATTTGAAACCGAATTCCCAGTTATCGTCTATAAGGATACAATATCACGCGTGAGCCATGAAATCTCATTCGAGTACACACAGTAATATCCTCACATGGCGAGGGTAATTCTTTTGACTTTAAACTATCATTTGACTAATTTGACGATTTAAGATTAACAAAGCCCTGTTAATACAAAAAATTATTTCTTTATCATTAATCTTCTGTGAACAATTAGAAACCGGATTCGTATAATGAAAAAGTAAAATCAATATAACTTCGATGATATCATTGAATAAAACCATCCGAGTGGTGTTTATTTGAATGTTAAAATGATTACCTATTCCATGAGTTATAAAGTGAGAACCGAGAAGCAAGTCATGACATTCAGGTAAACATCAACTCATAAAGATTTTGATAAAATGATTCTAAAGTCTGATTCAATACAGGATTATTAGAAGGGATGCCATTGAAATTTATATAATTAAGAATCTTTATAAGCCGTTTGGCATTCCATTTAGACCCTAAGCTATACTATAATGAGGTGTTGCCTTATACATGTAAGTTTCGGAGGCCAAGGTAAATACTTTATTTTTCTTTTGATAATAAAATTCTCCTAAGATAGATACTACATAATCGGACTTAAAGTCATATGCCGTATCAAAGTTTTTAACCAGAGTTACTAAGTTAAACCGCTTCTTCAATAACGACGTCTTGGAAAGAAACCTAATACGGCGTATCGCGTTGGTTATAAAAACCCATCTGATACGCTGAATTTAGTTTAACTCTCATCTATTTACTCTTTAAAAATCAAAATTTCACTGCAGGTTTAAAAATCTTGAGGATATCGTTTCTTTGTTCGTAAGTTCAAGGAATTAACCCTCCTTGTCCTATCTAAGTAACAATTCCATTTCCTTTTCTTTTTCATTCAAATGTTATTAATAAGGTTAGGGTCTTTACCTATTAGGGGCCAGTTTTTTGCTAGTGTAGCTGAGCTTATGATATTGCCTTCATAACATGATTGAATAATAGGGATGAGCGAATTTGGGTAAAACACTTTTGGTCAAACGGGTAGATTGGGGGAACCCATTTGGTTTATAACTGCTGAACCTATATGACGTATCTAGTTCATGGCCTACTGCTTATTTAACAGCCTTATTACCAATAAGTAAAAACCAATACGACGTATTCAGTCTTTGAATACGACGTATTGGACTTTTGAAACCTAAACACTCTCAAACCTCATACGACGTATTCATTTTCAGTATACGCTGTATGGATCCCTTGGGCTTAACCATATCTCTTCAATACTACATATCCATTATACGTCGTATTAGATTTTTCTGTACGGTGTTTTGATCATAAAAGCCTTAATACTCCGTATTGAGTATCTTCATGATACGAGGTATTTAATGAACCTCTATACGGTGTATGGGTTAAGCCTATAAGCCGTATCGATCCCTCTGTCTGTACATTTAAAATTAAGATATCCTGTGTACTAATAGCGCTTAAGTTTTGTAGATATGACACCACTATCTCCCAGAGATCAGATGGCTTAAATATGAGGGTCGGGAGTACACTGATGCTATTGTTCATGATTACGAGGGTAGGTTAGGTACGATATTTGGCTGAGAGGTTAATAGGGTTCATGTCTTGGATTTTGAGGGATTGATTAATGAAATAAGGCAGGCATTAACGAATAGACTAGATGTACACACTAAGTTAAGGGCAAGTTACTGTTTACTAGTGATTCATGGAGATGGTTTTTGAGATTAGGGGCCGTTGTAACTGTGGAGTTGATGTGATTTTTACTCTTCACGTGTATGATTAGTGATACCGTACTTGAGTTAGATGCTGTCGACACTCTTTGTTTCTATCTAGGCGGGCTTAGACGCCAGTTGAGTTGGAGGTAGTTTATTCTGGCTATGGGTTTAAATACTGCTGAGGATATAGAGACCGACGAGTTTAGAGCTTACTGGACCGACAATTCAAGAGAGATAGCCACTAAGGCTGATCTGAGTGACTATTGGTCTAGGATTGCTTTTGATGGTGATTTCTTAGGTGTAGTCCCCCCCCCCCCCCCCCTCCCCCCTCCTACACTTGCTATAGGGACCCTGTTGAGGAAGGTTGTGCCACAGATCTATTAGCTTTAAATTTCTAAAAAGGTCAGGCACCTAAGAAGGTGACTGCTACTGACCTTTTCTATCTGAGGAATATGGATGAGGGGACGGTGATGAACGTCCCCTATTTGCTAGCGTAATACTTGTTTAGATATGCTGAGGGGAGTAAGTCAGTACTAGGATAACCTGGTTGACATTTGTTCACATCTTGCTAACAGAATTATGGTTGCTAAATGAGGATAAGCTTTTAGGTGTTTTTCTAGTGGTAGTTTGTGACCTCCCGATGATTGATATGGATAAGTTGGTCAGGTTACAGATTTGTGACAGGTTAGGAGATATTTGGGCTTGGGTTATACGTAGACTAGAGAGGTAGCAGGTTGCTGACTACCAGAGTTTAACAAACTCGCACCTCAGTGCACCTCTACGCTCCCTGGACCTAAGACTATGCTACAAAGGATGCATAGATTAGAGGATTACTTCAAAAAATTTGAACTAGAATTCCCAGCTATTGTCTACAAAGATACATTGAAATCTGAACCTGAAGTCTCGTCCGAACCTACAGTAAGTCCTCATAATGTCAAAAAGGTTGATTTTGATTTTACAATATCATTTGCCGAATCCAATGATGAAGATTACACATTTATATACGACAAAAATTCATCTTCTTATAATATAATTTCTGTCAACGATTTAAAACTGGATACGGGCAATGATAATGGTTAAATCAATATCCAATTACCTTTGGAGGACATTTCTATCAAACCATTGGATAGTGTTATCAATGTTAATGTTGACACTTATTCACATGCGTTTGATAAAAACATTGAAACAAAACATGACACACCGGGTAAATATTTTACTATAAAAGATTTTATTTTAATGATTAAAATCATGATTTGTCAAGCTTTTAACAAAGGGATGCCTTTAATTTTTATTATTAAGAATTTATATGTACCATTTGGCATCCCGTTCGACCCCAAATTATTTTATAAAGATAGGATAAAACTGGGGCAAGTCTAACTTAAAGACTTTTCTGTAAACAAAAGTGCTTGCCAGGAGACAACCCATAATGTATTTTCAATTCTGTTATCGAGTCTGTCTTCCCAGGTTATCGATAATCTAACTCAACGGATACGTTGTATTGATCTAACCTGGACGTTATCCATATTATTTTTATGTACACTTTAAAACTTTATTGTCAGACTTGTCGATACGGCGTATTCATAACTATGAATACAGCGTATTCGACCTCTGACATGTACTTAGGATTGTTTTTACAGGTCTCAATATGGCGTATCCTGAAACATGGATACAGCCTATAGACTTCCTGTACAGTTTTTTCTTTCGTTATTATTTTTTATTTTCTAACCGTCGAATATCAGAGATAGAATTGCATTGGTTTTTCTTATATCTTATACATGACCTTACTGAACGAAAATGAAGACTTTGGTGAAGTATTTATATTCTGGAATTCTATTGTAGTCATGCTGGCATTCATACCCGCATTTACAACACACAATCTTGCTCATAAACGCAACATATAGGATCATACCGAGCAAATCTCAGGGTAGTTTCTCGTTCTAATTCTTTTAATTTCCTGTTTTTCATTTATCTTATACAACATAAAAAGAATAACCAGGGCGATGAAGTTGAAGTGAGAATTAGAACACTTACTTGTCCTTATATTTACAGATAATATATCTAATTTATGTCAACTTTAAAATCTTTTAGCATTTTCTTTTATGAAATGATTACTTACATAACCCGCACACATAACCCCTGATAGATATTGTGAGGATTTAGCCTTATCCGTTTCTAAATTTTTACCTAAATTCCACAAAATATGAGTGTGTTGGTGATGTAGTAAACTTTATAACTTGGCTTGGTATATCTATACAAGACCACAATAATAAGTATTACTTTTGTAATTGGAGTGACCTGTTTAACTTGGTAAATTTCTAGGATTACACCCAAAAAGCCTATACATGTTATGATATTAACTAACTACACTAGTTACTTAACCTCCGTATAAACCCTTTTTGTTTACTCTCATTTTTAGAGTAAGATACCCCTAGAAAAACCTGCTCAGCCATTCTATTCTTTTATTACACCAAATATTTGTTTTGTTACACCTTTACACCTTAGCCTACCCTATTAGATTAAGTCCTTAATTGGTTGCTAGTTGCTTTTGTGTAAAGTATTGTATTTCCTGTCTTAGAATGCAAAATTTTCCATTTACGGTTAGGTCGAGAAAATTGCACAATTCAATGAGAATGTGAAAGTAGTAGTAGATTTAAGTTTTGTGTAGTTACTACTTTCACTAGTATGATCGGATATTAATTATTCAGATTTATCATATTCGTGAAGTGGTAAAAAATACACCTTGTTTCGGTTTATGTTAGAAAAAATTGAAAAAAACAGAAAAATACAAAAAAGTTATTTGTAGAGTTTTGTTGTATTAGAGTTGGTACGTAATATAAACCAACTATGTATAAGTATGTATAAAGTGGTAAATATAAACCACTAGAGTTGTAATCGGGATGATTGGGAGTTGATCGTATTGGGAACGCCAACTAGGATGGTTTTCCTTGATCTATTGATCAAGGCATTTTCTAAGTCTAATTCGTGTCTTCCAAAGCGTTGATTGTTCTGTGTTAAAGCATGAGTTAGTTTATCATTTTGTGTCTTCTTCAAGGGATGGTCGGGAAAGTAACTAGCAACATTGTGGCTTATCTATTTGGACTTAATCTATTTATTTTTATTTTTTTAACACCAATTATTTTCCCTTTCCTAATCCCTATCCTTTGGTCTTACTTGAATGAGGATGCGATCAATCACATATGTCTATTCCGTCGTTACGGCCATGCATATGTGGTTTTGTCCGCCTTGTTGGTTTATTACTATTGGTGAAAGATTAGAAGACCCATACCCTATATCACTCTTCATCCTAACCTTTGGTTTTACTCGAGTGGGGGAATTAAATGCAATCATGTATGTTTGTTCCATCATTATGGATGTGTATATGTGGTTTGTCGCCCGTGCTGGTTTACGACTTTTAGTAAAGACTACTAGTCCTATTCTTTAGCTTATTCGAGTTAAGGTTTGAATGTAGTCATATGTGTCTATTTCGTGGTTACAGATGTGTATATGTGATTTTGTCACCTTTTCTGGAATATTGGTATCGGTAGAGATTAGAAAGGGTGATCAAACCCTTAAACCCTTTTAACCCAATTTACCTTTTTAAACTAGTTACTCCTTAGCTTTAGTGGTGGAGATGTGTATCCTTGCCAAGCTTATGATAGAATACTCGTCATGACCATGCAATTGAGCGAATTATTAGGATGTTACCACATAGATTAGTTTGAGTGATTTGAGTGTTTTCATTCTCCTACTTCGTGAGGTGCTAAGTTGTGTGCTAGTAATCAAATAAAAAGATGCTTAACGGAAAAACCTAGACTTTGGTTTAGGATACATTTTCATAAATTTTCTAAAGTCTACTTGAGGACAAGTAGGATTCAAGTGAGGGAATATTTGATGACATCAAATAACGTCTATTTTATAGCATCATTTATTCCATCTTTATTGCCAGTTTAATTATTTATGCATAAATAGGTACTTACTTTGTTTATATTAGTATATTTGCAGTAAATATGGAGCAATTAGAGAAGTTTAGCTAAAAGGTGCCATTTTGGAGCTTAAATGAAGAAATCAAGAATCTGCTGATCTGACAATCAATACACCGTATACATCAAGGAAGATACAGTGTATCTGCTCCTGAACTTCACAATAAACAACGAACACTTGAAGACCAATACGTCGTACTCCACGAATGATATATACGCGTCCATTCATGGTTAAATCAAGTAATGTTTTGGATATTACAAATGTTGTCCTACTCCTTGAAACCCTATATGCCATATAGACTTCAACCAATACGGCGTATCGACTTAATTCCATACGTGTATAAATACAAAACCCTAAACACGATTTTAAGGTGTGCTTAAGTATATTTTTGAGACCCTAACCACAGAAGTTGATTTTCAGAATCCAAGAAGAGCAAGGAAGGTCTCGCAATGTGCTTAATTCCATAGGAAACACTTTGTAATTCTCATACTCTTAATAATCCTTAGATTTTTGGTATCATTCGTTTAACTCGATTAGTTTACCTTGGTCTTTGGTTTATTATGCTTGTATTCGTTACAATGGTTATCAGCTAATACCTTTAGGTATTAGCCATGGTTATGATAATTTAATGTTTGGTTTGTTTATTCAGATTGTTTATTACTTGTTAAATGTTAATTATGTTTATCACATGATACTTGTTTACTGTTTGCTTATGCGTTTAAATCCTATATCATATACTGGATCTAATTTCTTATGGATCCAAATAGTTTAGAGTCTGGATAGAACTACATATAGAGTACGTATTTAGTATCTCTAGAAATTTAGGACTGTACAAATTTTAAACTCGCTGTAGTTGCTTGTTGTCACAATCCAAGACGAGTATAGCGGAAGGAGATGGTAGGCTAAGTGGTGACTATTTGTAGCTTTAAATAATAAAATTGCATTGCGCTCTGCTTGGATCACTACTGACCGCGGACTACCAGCATATACGATTTGATTAAAGATTAACTCTCGTGGGTGTAAAAAGTCCTCGATGAGCTAGGTTCAGTTATTCACAGGATTAGATTCTATGATAGATTATAATTATCTACATGTTTATGCTTATGAGACATTCAATTAAATTTGTGACAGGATTTTTGAATAACGTGTAGAGATGAATGTCCGTATACATCGTGCGAATGATATAACACCAACATAGTAAACAATTCATTGCCCTAATTAATAAACAAACCTACGTTTTAATTATATTGATCATGGTTAATACAGTTTTCTTATAATAGGCTTGACTGCTCTTCTACCTTCTGATTATTAACTTGCGTGCGTTTGAGTAGCGAAAGTAGATTTAAGTTACCACCAAAAGCCGTACAGGTTTCATGTGAAAACCTCCTTTTTTACCATTTTAGAGTTTAGGTCTTTACTTAGTTTTAAGTAGTATAACTTAGAATAACTTAGGACTAACTTAGATAACTAAAATACTGATAATTAAGTGTTAACGTTCTCGCTCTTAGTGATCGACACAATGCTTACCAACGAAGCTACAACTGATCGGGTACACTGCCCGTTTGTGTTGTTTAAGGTAACGTCGGAAAAATATAAATAGTAAAACTTGATAACAAAAATAACAACCTACGACGACAACACATCAGGGCTATAAACTCACCTTTAGCAAAGTGATGGTTTGGGAAATATTTAACAAGAAATGACACGCAACGGTTTCGAAATGCGACCTAATTAATAACGAGACGCTTTAGACTTATGCAAATGAAGTGAAATGATGCATATGAGTTTTTATAAGTCTATATCACCCATACATGTTTGCGTTTGAGTTTTATAAGTCAAAACGTGATTTATGCAAAAGTTATATAATTGTATTAAGTTCAACACTTGAAAACTTCCCGTTTGTCCCCAACTTTAAAGTCTCATAACTTACTCATTTCTAAGTATTTATGTCTAATTATTTCTCGTTTACTAAGTATCCTACGAGGTTTACAAAAAGTCTTTTTACCATTTTACGCGAATCGAACCTAAGACACTTAAAACAAATCGGCCTAAATTGGTGTGGGTGAATACTTTTATGAAAATAAGACTAACACTTTTAAAAGTCTAAGTTTTTGCTGAATTTTCAAAAGACCATAACTTTTTCGTTATTTATCCTACTTTGTCTTGGTTTACGGACCATTTTTACGGAAGCTCTCACGAGGCTCCTACCTAAAGGTTCATTCTGCAAAGTTTTGTGATTTAGACTCCCAAATGCTCAAAAAGGCATCAATGTTTCTACATCAGCAAGCTTTTTATAGGTGTATGTTTTTTTTTCAGAAAAAGTATAGTTTTTGGGTTTTAAATAGACCATAAACTCTTCGGATATAAGCCCGATTTTAGATGAGATTACTAGTGGCCTCAGCGAAAAGTACATTACGATACTTTCTATTTCTCAACCTTAATGTTGCAAAACCCGACACCTACTGCCCAAAACAAGCCATAAACAAATCCTAATAGCAACTATATAATTTATACAATACCACCTTATTTGGCTAACAAATCAACAACACCATACTAATCCTAATCCCTTCCACCAATATTCATCAAAAACGCATTTTTATATATCGCAACATATTTATACCATCAAATACATGTTAACATGCAACAACAAAGTGTTAAAAGATCGAAAGTATACTAAATCTTCATACTTTTTCTTTTATAAAAGATTTTTTCACACAAACATGATGTGGTGATGAGAAACTGTGGAAAACTAGAAAGGGAGATTGAATAGTTTACCGCTTTTTAATTTAATGTATTGTTTCTTTATGAAAACTTAGATTCAAATTTATGTGATCTCAATGTACACCCAATATGATCAATATAGCTAGAAGTAAATTAAATAATCAAATAGAAAAATATTATTACTGAAGTTAGATAAGAGTTAGAAAGATCAAACCACAACGCAAGGATTTATAATGGTTTGGTAAGGAAGCTCCTCTTCGCCCTACTCCACTCCTTGAGTACCCAACTCGAGAGTTCTCTTCTCTATGTCAACAAACTGCCCTATATTTTGAAGGCGGAGAAAACGTTTACACAAGTAGCTTTCTCACAATTTCCACACTAAGTCCTAATGTCGGCAGTCCTAAATCTTGAGTTAGATCCAATCTACCACAACTTGTATTTTAAGGCCTTAAATTACCTACGCACCTAACACAATATCACTTTCACCTAAACACTAACACGACACCCGATCTAACTATTACACATATCACACAGATATAAATGGTAAATTTACAAGATACACCAAAATCATAAACTACGTTAGTTGACACCAATAAGCTATAATGTTCTTGATTTGATGATAAGAAGGCAGATTTCTTCTCTTGATGAGGAATCTGAAGCTTGATCATTTAGAAACAAAAGATTAGATTAAATGATCAAAAAGATTGTAGGAGATGTATAAACTAATTTAGAACATAATAAAGTGAGTGCAAAAGGTGAGAAAAAATATAGGGAATAGTCCACTATTTATAGCCAAAGCTGGGAGCATTTTTAGCTGGCCGGCCCCCTTAGCTCTATGGTCGGCCGCCCATAGCAGGACGATCCTATTTTTGTCTTTTCCAGTGGAGGTGTTTCCTAGATCAGTTTTATCCATTTTTAGGTGGAAATTTTGAATTCAAAATATTTATTTTGAATAAAACATTTCTTGTAAATACCAAAAATGTTTTGTATAAGTTATAAAAATGTTTGTTACATTTTATAAAAATGTAAGGTTTAGAAAAAGTAAATTCCTTTGAACACACATAAATTAAGCATTTATTTATTCATACCTTTAAGTGATTAAATTTTGAAATGAAAATTTATGGAGCTAATTACATTTGTTTCTGTTTAATTCTTACTAGGAGTGTTTTTACATTTTATGATTATCATAACGTAGAAAAGTAAAAACAATATCTAATATACGTTTTTAGGCAAATTTCTTTTAAACAATCTTCCCCTTTTGTGATTACAAAATCTAAATCATTGTTTTTTTTAAATGTAAAAATGATTTTTTTAAATAAGTTTTTAGTGAGTTTTATTTTATTTCTCCCCCTTTTGTAGAATCAAAAAGGCTTCGTCGATAAAGCAATGTAATTCCGACGGAACAAACGCACCCGCTTGATGTGTGCTCCCCTCGTTTGAGGACACCAATGAATCAAGCTATGGTAACTTTACTAAAAAAACAAGTTAGAGTGCATGGTTTCCATATATATATATAAATATTATATTTATATATATATTTTATATAACTATAATATCTATATATTTATATATATATATATATATTATATTCTCACTTTTGCAATGTCATGGAAAATATTTACCATGGTGACAATAAATATTTGTAATTAGCCAATCATCACTAAATAACAACCAATTAAACTAAAAACTATTGATCATATAGGAGACTACTTAACGAATTACTAACTGCATAGATTAAAAGTCCATTCATTCAACATAAAATTTGTGTGTAACACACAATCATACAACTAGCATGCATTAGAAATTAAATATTATGCTTAAAGCATAATAATACATCATACATAAATAAAAACTACAATGGTCCTAATTTTCTTAGGATGCCATAAGACTTGCTTGCAAAAGGTTGATTTAAAATTATTTGGAGCATAAGTGACTAAGCATAGAGTATGTTTAGTTTGGAGAAATTGATGGTGGTGGAGAATTTGGAAATAGAGGTTGTGAAAGCATGTGTTCAACGTAGGAAAAGATGTATTGAAGTTCATCTCTTAAGCCAAAAATGAGAGTATGGTTATGGATACAACATAAGCATGTTGCCCCATATGCTTCAAGTAGGTTCTATGAAATAGGATGACCAAACAAAGGTGGTAAAGGCATTGGAGGTGATAGAGTATTGAATTAAATGTCAAGTGGAGTTATTGGTGAAAGAGTGAGGGTAATATCCATGGGTTCCTTTTCTTGTGTTAGAGGTGGTCAGGTACTCTTGGAGGAGGTAAACTTGGTGAGTTTAAGTAACTATTGGTTAATGAGGATGTGGAAGAGGATGGTGATTTGAGTTTGGAAGCAATAGAGGATGAAGAAGTGGCCCTAGTAGATGGTGTTTTTAAAGGTGCATTTGGTGCACTTGGAGATGAGAGGTGGTGTGTAGGTGATGGGGTTTTAGTGTCATCTTGAGTTAGGTCAACAAAAAATTATCTAGGTGGAATGATGTTAATTTTTGGTCTTTTAGATGGTTTAGAAGTGGAAGCTTTAGTGGGTGCCATGGAGGTAGTAGAGGTTGATGTTAAGTGAAGAAGATGTTGAATTGAAAATGAAAAATAGGAGGCAATTTATTGGAAGAAAATGGTTTAGAAGTAGTATAAATTTGAGTTAGTGTAAGCATTTCCAAATGATGTTCGTGTTTTCTGGGTAAGGATAGTTGAGCCTAAGTAAAAGAGGGTTAAAAAGCAGAAATAAACAGTAAAACCCATGAGTAGATAGGCCGACCCCTTATCTATATGGCTGCCCCCCTTATCAATAAGGGGGCCGCCCATATGAGCTAAAGGAGGCCGCCTATCTGATACTTTTCAGACGCTCAAATTTTGATTTTCAACAAAAAAATTGTGAGAAAGATTGTGTTTAATAAACAATTTGCAGCAAGTCCTATGAAGTGTATGCATGTGACTATAAATATGTGCATGAAACAAATACATATATATATATATATATATATATATATATATATCATTAAAAAAGTAAAAAATAAATGAACAAAGATGCATAATTATGTCATAATAAGCATAACATTAAGGCATAATGATTAGAGGTTCTAAATAAACTAAGCAAGTTTAAGTTCTTCCGATCAAATTGGGTTAACAACACACAAACAAATAATAAAAATCTAGTTCACATAATAAAGTCTTAAATAAATTATTAAAACAAGTTAAGTCATGCAACATCATTATTTCTTCTTCTTTCCAAAGATTCCTCTTAGTGCGTTGCCGAAGGACTTGAATTCACCTTTTACTTCCTCATGAATTTGTTGCGTTTGATTGAGCAAAGCAGTTTGTCACTCAAAAAGAATATGGTCGGTTTGTTGCGAGGTCGTGGGAATGTTGTATGTTTGGTGAGTTAGTGGTGAAAGAGAGTTAAGGTAAGAAGTAGGGGATGGAGTACTAGCTCAAGAGGTCCCCTCATCGTCATCATCATTTCCTTGAAGAGATGATGATCCAAATTGATGAGAGGAGGATGATGAGACGGAGTGACAGCCTTTTCGAATGCCGCGGTCACTCCGGGGTTTACGAGATTGTTTGAGAGCTAGAGGATGCATGACTTGATCAACGACATTATATATGCCATTGTCAAGGTGATGATAATGCTCCATGACATATTGAAAAAGGCGAGTCAAGAACATGCCATAAGGAAGATTGGCAGTTGTAGTAGCCCAAGCATTTACAATTCACTTCGCAAAGAAATAAGAAAGATTATATTGTTCTTCAGTAATAATACAATACAACATGTGACTGAGACAAGCCGGAAGATGGTCTCGGTGGCCTCCTAGTCCGAATACATTCTCACGAATGAGTTCTTCCCAATGCTTCATGTCTTGTCTTAATTCTTTGGTAAGAATTTGATTTGGTGAGAGAATGATATTTTTGCTTTTGATAGTACGATTAGACTCAATGCGTTCCAAATGAAGAAATTTATGAATTTCGTCAGGAGAAGGGAGATCGGTATGATATGGTCCCTTGGTCTCTTGAAAGAATGCAAGAGATGAGAGATCCCATTCATTTGTGAAGACGGCTTGACCATTGTATGGAATTTTGAGAATTTGGCCGAATTTTGGGAGTGAGAGAGTGATAAATTCATGTTGAATCATGAACGAGATTAGAAGATGACCGGTGTCCACCTTGTTTGAAGAGTGCTTGACTATAGAAATATATATGAACCGAGGGACAATTGGCTCATTAATTATGCACCCCCCCCCCCCCCCCCCCCCCCCCCCCCCCCCCCCCCACTAAAGACAAATTAAAGCGTAATGTTGGTAAACAACGCTCAATGTTGTTGGATGATAAATAGAGTTGATCCACAACTCAACCCTCATGAATGAGATTTTTGATGGATTTGTGATTGAGCAAGGACGGGAGAAAACCAAGTATTACGGATACTTTGGGAGGTATCACCAACATTGCTCAAGGCATGTTTGTACCTAAACAAGACAAACAACACAAATAAATATTACCCTACAAAAAACATATATATAATAAAAGAAAATGAAGTTTAAGTCAAAACAACACATGTGGAACAAAGATTACTTCGACTCTAAAAATAAAACCTAAGAAGTAATTTAAACGCTCCTTATTTAATTTGACTCAATTTATAGTGTCGAACAGTATATATTGAATTATATATTTTGACACCTAATATAAGTTTATCAAGTGTTTTTATGATTAATAGAAGTAGAGTAGTGATTATTTCGACTCTAGACTTAAGTTCTAGGAAATAATCCAAAACGCCCATTTATTAAGGAAAGACTTGACCAAGAGCGTCTAATGATATACATTAAGTTGTATATTTTGACAACTAATATGAGTTCATCACGTGTAACTTAACAAAAGTGGAATAATGGTTATTTTGACTCTAGACCATAATCTTAGAGGATAATCCAAACACCCCTTTATTTTAGAAATTTTACTAAAAGTATCTAAATATATATGACTTATATATCTTGACGACTAATACAAGTTTATCATGTGTTTATATACGTAACAAAATGGAGTGACGATCATTTTGATTCTAAACTACGATCCTAGGAAGTGATCCAAACACTCCTTTATTTTTGTATAATTTGACCAAAGATGTTAAAAAATGTATATTGAATTATATATGTTTTGACAATAGATATGTGTTCATTTTAATGTGTTTTTGGCATAAATCAACAATGTATGAAAGCAAGTTTTGTATATTAAAAAGATTTTGACATTATATATATATATATGTAAAATTTCGACCCAAAAAAATTCCTGAACCAATCCTATTGCAATTTTCGAATTCCTACTACTACGGGAATCATGATAGTTTTGAATATCTTAATCCTATTAACAAGAACATAAAAGACACGAAAAAAAATTTGAAAATTCCCAATTTTGATTATGAACAAAATCAGATGAAATCAAAAGAGAAACAGATTGAAATGCTTACAATAGTAGTTGTTAATCAAACTGTTGGTGTTTGCCCTTTGCGAAATTAGATTAATTTTGAGTTAGGAGGTTGGATTCTGAAGTTTTTGTGTGTGTGTTTTCATCACTCAGCAGCAGCAGAGAGGGAGGGGACGAAAACGAGGAGTATTTGGTAATTTGTTTTGACTGTAAGGGAGTGTTTGACGAAATTAAATGGCCGGCCCCGTTAGTGATAAGGGGGCCGCCCTTAATAACATGGCCGGTCCCTTTAGTAATTCGAATTCCTACTTCTGAGGGAATCATGATAGTTACAAATTACTTAATCCTAATCACAAGAGAATAAAAAGACACCAGAAAAATAAAAAATACCCAATTTTGATTAAGAACAAAATTGGATGAAATCAAAAGAGAAAAGTATGAAAAATCTTACAATAGATGTTGTTAATCGAGTTGTTGGTGTTTTCACCTTGCCAAATTGGATTGATTATGAGTTTGGAGGTTCGATTTTGAAGGATTTGTGTGTGTGTGTATGTTCATCGCAGCAGCAGCAGCAAAGGAGAGGAGGAACAAAATGAGTGTTTGGTTAAGTGTTCGTCACGGCCGGTCCCCTTAGAGCTAAGGGGGCCGCCTATCTGACGACCAAGATTTCTTGGTTTTTCGATTTTAACTAGTTTTTATTGATATATAACTATTAATATACGATAAAAATTACTAGTAATATTATTTGAGATAATTTAGTTCTCGAGAAATAACGTTAAAGTTATATAAGAGGATTTACTCGACTTGTTTAATTAACATTTCGTTAATTAAATTGGCTTTAATTATTTTGGATGAAATATTTAAGTTGTCGAGATTTTAGAACGAGAAAAAATTTAGAGAAGATTGACGGAATTTGGTTGACATTTTAATTTGATTATTTCTGATGAGATAACCAAGTTGTCAAGCCGAGAGAAGATTTAACGGATATTCAGTGACGTTTTCAATTAACTTTTCGTTAATTAAATATTTTAATCACTTCGGATGAAATAATTAATTGTCATGATTTAGAATGTTTACGTGAGGAGAGAGAGAGTAAATGCTTGATTAGCCGGTTCCTAAAGACGTCGTTCTTTGTAGACATGTAGTCGAGGCGAATGTCGTAGTCGATGGGAGTTTGTCTCATCCATAGTGTCATGCCGTTCCGACGCTTGCATATAATTATTAACTAATCCTACTTCTATGTTAATTATTAACCACCGATTCACCTTCCTTCTCCTATGTGAGTACAATACTTGTAGACATAGAAGATTTCCATTTTATAAAGGTATGAAGTAAGTCCTAATTTAACTACGGGTGTCTAGAATATGTCGTAATTAATTTTTCCTTTTTGATTATAATCCTAGACAACTAATCTAATTCTTATTTCTAGTTAAGATATCATTTAGACAAGCAAAATTCATTTTCAAGAACTTATTTTGCTATCACGTTTGATAAATATTACTTGACACATATTTAACTAATGCTTAACACACAAAGTTTTACGTATTCTACATGCTTAAATAATTTCAATAAAGAGGGATCATACCTTTGCCTATGATGTTTCCACTTAGATTACAAATGAGAATAGTATCACCTCTATTACATGCTTTGTTTGTAGATAATATCTTTTGTTAACTCCTCATGAATTAAATGCATTCATAATCTTTAATCTACTCGTCGAGTTCCAAAATTTGTCTCTAAGCATATCTACCTTAATGAAGTAATAATTCAAGCATGTGGTCCTCAATATCTCATGGGTCCAAAATTGTTAGTGTCAAACATCATTTTGCATATTTTGCATTTGATTTGGATGTATATAGGGTGGATACATTCCCCATGGAATGTAGTTTGGTTGTTGTGAATAATTCCACATCGTGGGAAATGTATTG
>BQNB010038727.1:0-48557 GCA_026074375.1 Tanacetum coccineum | reverse complement strand
TTATGGTCATTTTGTTGATATTTTCTTTATCTAGTAAAATTCTAATCTCGATTATGTTCATGATTGGAAGTTTTGTAATTGGAACTTGTAATGAGAATTAACATCTTTTGAATAATGATTAATTACTTCATTAAATTTCCATTTACGATTATTTTTGAGATGGAGAATCACTATCCATGATAAGTTCCATCATTCCTAATCCTAATCTTAAATAATTAAATACTTTACGTTTTAAAGGCTTAGTAAATATATCAGCTATATTATCCTCGGATGCAACTTTCTCGATAGAAATGTTGCCTTTTTGGACGTTATCGAGTAGAAAGTGGTGGCGAATTTCTATATGTTTAGTTCTAGAGTGTTGTACGGGGTTTTTACTTCAGTTGATGGCGCCTTTATTGTCGCACATAATCGGAACGTCTTCTAGGCGTATGTCGTAGTTGATGAGAGCTTGTTTCATCCATAGTGCTTGTTGACATGCCTTCTCGGCGGAGACGTATTCGGCTTCGGTTGTGGAGATAGCAAGGGTCATTTGTTTCTTAACGAACCAAGATGTCAAACAACATCCCATGAACGTACAAACGCCGCTAGTGCTTTTACGATCAACGTAATCGCCTGCATGGTCGGATTCAGCATAAACTATAGTTTCTATTCCGGTTCCTTTATGATACCATAATCCTAAATGTGTAGTTCCTCTAATATACCTAAATATACGCTTAACGGCTTCTAAATGGGTAGTCTTAGGATTTTCTTGGAAACGAGCATGATTTGTTTTCTTTATAGTATATATAAATAATAATATATAATACTACTACTTATATTAACCAAACCAAACCAAGTTACCCTTGATAAGGTTCAAAGAAAGAAAATCAATAAAATCCAGAAGTGGTATATGATATTCCCAGGTCGTTTATCCCCAACGAGGAATACAATGGAAAGTCGAGAGTCGGTTTGACATTTGATGTTTGAATAAAACAAGATTTTGGATTGGGTTTTCTTAACCTACGGGAAAAAGCAATTAAAAGGCAATCTAGACTAAAAACGAAAGCAATTACGAAATTAAAAACGAACGCGGGAATGTTAAAACTCGACTTAAAACCTAAAATATCAAAATTTAATCCTAAAGTGATTATTTAACTTTTTATAAATCCTAAGTGACTAAATGTAAGAACAAAGAAAACTAAACCAAAAACGAAAGCGTTTAAAGCTTAAAATCACGAAAAACATGAACGGGATTCAATCCCGTTCTTTAAAAAATCAAAATCTAAAATTTTAACCCTACGAATGCAAATTTATTTTTCCTAGGTCCTAAATGATAAAAGAAAATTTTATAAAAAAGAATTAAATTTTTTTGACTTTTTTATAATTTTTTATGAATAAAAAGTTGTTTTAAAAAAGAAAAATTAATTAAAAATACTAAATTAATTTGGAAAAATCTAAAAAAATAATGGAAAGTACTTTAAGCTATGAAGATTTCAAGAAAAATAAGACTTTACAAAAACTGCTTATAAATAAGTAGTTATTAAGCACTGAAAGCTAAATAGGCCAAAAAGGGCTTATCTAATAAATATTGCAAGCCTATACCGAAAAAGACCCAAGGGCGAGTTGGTAGTAGGAGTGGTGTTAAAACGTTTGTTGAGTAGGTGTTAGGATCTGGTACTAGATAGATCTTCTAGCCTTTTTGGTTGTATAGTACTTATGTAATCACAAGTATATACGTGAGAGACTCTAACAATTGTTTAGGCGGAAACTAAACAATGCGATATAAAGAAGAATAAAATACAAACAATGATCCTCTATGGATCTCTCTATTAATAATAACTTATTTTGTTTATATGATCGGTTGCTAAAACCCTAACGCTAAAGGTTTCTTTTATAGAGAAGAAGCCCTAAATTGCTAAACAAGATTCCTAAAATTGCGTAAGAGATATACATCAATCTCTTCCTGAAAATGCGCAATATCAATCTCTTCCTAATATATCTCATTTCTATCTTTATGAGATAACTCTAGAATATATCTTTAATTCCTGCATACAATAATCACGTCCATGAATAAGATCAGCAGATTCTATATCTGTCAGCAGAAATGAGAACATGACCAGCAGAAACATAATCAGCAGGAATCACTTAATGCCGTCAGCAGAAATGAACATCTCTAACAGCAGAAACGACACTTAGTCGTTTTTCAATTATTCCCAACAATCCTCCCCTAAACTTGGTTTTGACTCCGTTAATTCCAAGTTTCTAGATAGATCTTCTCGAAGCAAGAGGATTGAGTGGCAGCAGAAACAAAAACCAGCAGATACAAGGTAACCAGCAGCAATAATACAAGCAGCAGAAACCGTAGCAGCAGCATCCAAAACAGCAGCATCAACAGAAACAGCATGAACTCGATGAACAGCAGAATCAAATAAAGTTAGCATCGTCCAAAGAACAGCAGCGTCCGCGTTCTTTGACAGCAAAATAAGTAGGATTTGATAAGCCATTTACCAAGTAGCTACTCTCTCTTGGGCTAGATGATACTTTGGTGTGAAAAACATCCCTGGTGTAACTAAAAACCTAGTCAAATTCTCAGTAACGTGAATCAAGGGTGAATTGAATACCCTAACTGTTTTGGGCAAAGTCACAGCCATGTAACGGATTTGAGAAGAAAAGTTTTACCTGTAGACGTTTGCTCAGGACGCCTAGACCCAATCTCTCCATAGCACAGCGTATATGTGTGAGTCGATAACCATACAATTTTTAGTAAATTGTCAACTATCAACGGATTTGAGAAAGTCTTTACCATTAGCCGTTTGCTATGGACTAGCCACTTTTCATTCAAAGAATATGGAAAGTGATAACCATCCAGTTTGGGTTAACCTGGAAACATCAAGGATTTGAGGAAGGTCTTTACCAAGAGCCAGGTACCCTCTTGGACTAGTCATTTTCATTCCAACTGGACATGAAATGAATAACCATCCCGTTTTTGGCAACCTGGCAACCATAACGGAGTTGAGAAGGTATTACCAAGAGCCCGTACCCCTCTTGGACTAGCCACTCTTTGTTACAGGAACATGGTAATGAAGGCCATAGGATTTTTAGCAAACCCTTACAGCTATCAACGGATTTGAGGTCACACCAAAGCCGTTTGCAATGATGAGCCAGACTCTTTCTGGGCTGTTAGCCATGGTGAGCTGAAAACCATTTGTCGTTTGAGTGCAAGCACTAACACCATAGATATACAACACAATATTATGACAACACTATTTCTAAGAGTACATATGCCGGTTAGGTTTTTTTTTTAAATAACTAAACTAGTTAAGGAAAAAATAACTCAGGAAACCACTTTAAAGAGGAGCAGATGCAGGACATATAGATTGATGTAAGCCAGTCTGAACCTGCTGGAATAACACTACTCAGCTACAACAACATCCCGGACAGTATGAGGGTGGAACTGTGAGTCTGTGGCGTAACATCCGTTCAAGCAGCGTAGCCCGGATAGGATAGAACTTATCCACAACCATAGTTTTCCCATTCGTTAAATCCAGGACATGAACAGGGCTCTTGGGATACAACCTCCAGCTACTCACGACCCATTCATCTTGTGTTCGCCACATTTCTTCCACATCATCAGATTGAAGCGACTGACACACACATATTAACATCCCTCCAGAGTCTAAACCAACATCGACGTCTGGGTTTAACCGAAAATACCTATTCATCCGTCATCGTAAAAGAAGGAGATCCTCACGATAAACATAAGGTAGCAATTGTTTCAAGTAGGTAAAGTACCTTCGCCGTCGATTCTCCTGATAATAAACATGATAACAACTGTTACGAAGCGGACAGATCACCATCTCCCAATCTTTAAATGCACCATATGGAAGAGGGGGAATATAATTCTCCATATCATCATCACTCTCACTCTCAGAACTGAAGAAGTCCTCAACAGGTTTATCTCATAAACAGTCATCACTTCTTACCCCACGATGTTTACGGCGAGACCGAGGAGGATAAGAGGCATAATCAGAAACAGTTTCAACCTTAACTCGTGATCAACATCTCATCATCGGGAGTTTGTCCACAACATACAACACATCACCGAATGTAGACTTACCTGAAAGAAATTCCAGCAAGCACGTATATTCTGATGGCAGGGACAGCAAGCAGCTCGAGACATACCAATCTTTTCTTCCTCATCACTGTCAAGAAAAAAATCAAGAATACCCCCGGATGTGGATTCAAACAGAACATTTGACGGTGAAGAACTATCAGCTGAATCTGCAAACGGTGAAACTCCAACCTCACGGCGTGAACCAGCAGAATCCATAGCTGCTGTAGTGGGGACAGTAGAGTCAATTCCAGTAGCATCAAATGTACCACCAGCAGTATTGGAAGCCGCAGAGCCAGCCATTGGAGTGACTGAACCAGCAGGATGAGAGCTACCACCACCAGCAGAATCAGGATCATCAGCAGTATGAGCTGTAGCAGCAGGAACACTAGCTGACTGTGAAGAACCGCGTTCAACCCTTTGTCGTTTAGAAGGAGGCTCAGTAATGGCAGGCTTTGGTCGAAAAAGGTTGTACTGAGCACTCAACAAGCGATCCTTTTCAAGACGTCTGCAGATATACTCGTACTCCTCAAGCAGCTGTTGTTTAGTCATAGCCTTGACAGCGGTCATTGTGATGGTACCATTATGAGCTGCACACCATTGATTTTTAACTAAGTTGCGCATCATCTGTGTGACCTCAGATTGCTTCAATGGCTTACCCTTGAGAGCTCGATACCGTAAATCTGCCAAGGCTCGCTTCTTCCGTTCCTTAATAGCAGTCATACGCTCAATAAAGTTTTCCTCGGTTACATCAGCACCCAACAACTCGCGCGCTAATGCAGGATTTGAACCAACTTGCATCATCAAATTCAACCAGTCTGTTTCTGTCATACGCATCATGAGTTCATCTAATTCCTTTGCGCGATGTTCAAAAACATTTGACAGGACTTCTTGAGCCAAATCCTCAGCCTGTAACCGTTAGACCAACCGCTCACTAGCCTGTTCTTCTTCGAAGCGTTTCCTGGCTTGTGCATCCTCGGCAAGGAACTCAGCAAGAATATCCAACTCAGGCATAGGAGCCTTTCCCTTATCAGCAGCAATGGAAGAACCAGCAGTTTGAAACTGCTCAAAAGCGGGGGTGGAGAACTCTGTCCTGGCGCGTCGATGGGCAGACCGCTTACGCCTGAGAGGAACCTCCTCCTCTTCTTTTTCGTCCACATCCTCAGAAGGAACAGCAGGTTGATCATGACCTAGAGCTTCAGATGCCATACGGGATAATCCATCAAGGTCAACATCATCCTGAATGTCCACATCCCCTTCCGCTGCAGGGACATCACCCGCCAACCGTGTTGTCCGCAACTGCTTAACCGTTTTCTCTAGCTTCTTGACTCTAGAAACGAGTGTCAAAATAGCACCCCCCCATAATTTTCTTTGTCGTTCCCTGCTCAGTTTCCAAAGAATCAATACATCTCATATACCTGTCAAGCTTTTCAGATAGTCTAGTTAGTAAAACAGGGTCCTCTGCCTTACCAGCAACATCGGCTATTGGTGTAGGAGCATCATTGGGCCGAACAGGTGACTCCACATGGAATCCACCATGAGTGGTGTCATCGTCCATGGAAAAGAGATTATCAAGGTCCTCAGGCTTAAGATAGTTGTCAGGCCTAGGTTGGGGACCAAAGATAATGGGTTCCACAAAGTCAGGGTCAACATAATCATGGGGTCTGGGCTGTGGACCAAAAAGAATTGATTCAATGACATCAAGGTCTCTTCTAGCTGGTCTAGGGCAGGCCAAATCCTAATGCTCTCAAACCATAAAGGTCTGAGCGGGCGGGGCATGTGGAGACGCAGGCTCAGGAGTAGGATCCCTAATGGGAGTATGTGCAGGAACAGAAGGCCATGGTCTCCAGTCAGTAACAGGTGAGACAGGGATAGGGACTACCCATTCTGTCTCAGGCTGCCTCTCCGGTGTTGGTTCCCTAACAGGGGAAACCGGAGGAGAGTGAGGTTCAGGGTGTGCCTCAGCTGGACTACCAGCAGCTGCATGGGCAAACCATTTTCTCATCGCAGTCATATTGCTCAGCAGCAGCGAATGCAAAGCATGGGGGGTGTTAAAGGGCATCGGCTGCCCTCCATTTAAAATTTTCATATTAGCAACAGTTTCTAGTAAAGCCAAATGTCGATCTAGGTGTTCGGTCAGAGTCTCTAGGGCCACAACTTTTGTAAAAACCTTGGGTACATTAAAAATTTGTTCTTTGTAGCCTTAATTCCCAATCATCCATTCTAAGATATGCGAGGAGAAATTATATACCGACCTGTCGACAAAACAAATATAGGGCTGTGGCAATGGAACTAGGAAATTGATTCCAACTTCTAGACTTAGGGCTCAGACAGTGCATAAGGGTGTGCACAGAAATCTCCATTGAGGAGATAAATGGTTCTTAGAAAGGTAAGAGCCTTGTCCGTCAGATATATTAACCCGCATACCTTCAAGAATTTCACTATTGGACATGTCAAAAATGCCTTGGCATCGTCAAAGTGTATGAGTCGAATGAGATACTCAGTCACTAAACCTCATGGCTATTCAAGAGTGGCTTACTAGGTTCATGGAGACCCTGCAGCATTTGGGGCGGGAACAACAGCTGTTGCCCAAAATTGTTTGACCAAAGAATCAAACACGACCGGAGGGGCATATGTCAAAGCGTACCGTAATGGAGAGTGGTCCAAATAGCTGAGGATATCTGTGAAGTCCTCGCAGCCTTTTTCCCTTCCCAAGAAAGCGATTTTGTTGTGATCACTTAGTACTGGAGTGCCGCCATTGGAGATGATTGAATTTAGGTTGACGTGACAGAGTATACAGAGGCAAATGAGTTTGGTGTATGTGAGTGGGAAAGATGAAAAATTGATTTGGGATTAATTAGGTTAATTGTGTCCAATGTGTGAAAAGATAGTCTTTTAATTTGATTGGTACAATTTTAACCTTGGAAGTTAAAGTAATTAAGTGAAAATCAACTTGTCCGCCACCTGTTCAGGCAAGTGGTGACCGCCAAATCCCATATAATAGAGATTTAAAACTAAAAACTATTCAACTTCTATTTTAAGACCAGCAGGTTAGGAAAAAAGTGAACCCGCAGTAACGAGTCTAAAAAAAAATAGCAGGGGAAACAAGTCAAACAGCAGAATTAATATAGAGCAGGCACAATCTATTCAGGCAACATATACAATGTGACACCAGCATGATTGGAGACTACCAGAGAAACAAGTGACTAGTGGCAGAGACTAACCAGCTGACAATATAAACTGGCACAGCAGAAACTAAGATGAGACATCAGAAACAGGTTACTACCAGCAGAAATAAGTCAGCCAGCAGGAACATGATACTACCAGCACAAACCAGTTCAGCAGCATAAATAGATGTATAGGCAGCATAAACAACTCCAGCAGCATGAATGTAAGCAGCCAGAGGTAAGAGGCAACCAATCAGCAGAAAAACATGCAGACAGCAGGCGCTCACACTCCTATCAGCGAATGAATCTCACAAGCAGACGTATGGCCACCAGCAGGTACACGAACCATCAGCATAAACCATAGCAGCATAATCATTGTACTACCAGCAGGAACAAAGCATACAGCAGGAAGGTTAACTAACGTAAAACATAGTACTACTAGCAGAAACAACTGTCAGCATGGATGGATGTACAACTAGCTAGCAGTAATTGATGCCTGCAATCATAAGAGATAATATGCACAAAACACCATAATCCAGCTGCATGAATTAGATATACAAGTATACAACATCAAGCCTCCCCTTAGGCATATACCTCACCTCAATTCACGAAAAGAGGGATTCACCATCCTAATTATGGGGACCCACCAAATACCTCAAATTTGGTCCATCAAATTGCCTTGGTCATGAAATCTGCCACATTATCATCGGTGTGAATCTTCTGTTTGTTCAAGTTCTTCTCATTGCATTCTTATAAAGTGATGCCTGATCTCAATATGACTTGGTTCCTCTGATGTAAGACTGGTGTTATTCACAATGCATATGAGTGCTCTGGTTGTCTATGAAGATTTTGGTATTCATGATGTTGAATCATTATCCAAGCAATTGGTTCTGAATCCAGAGTACCTGTGGTACAGAAGCTAGCAGCAGCAACCTACTCGGGCTTCTGTAGAGAAATTAGCCACTAATAGTCTACTTATTTGCATACCATGAAATTAACGTATGCCAGGAAATTAACAATCAACCCGTAGTGGGATTTCCGTCCACCATGAGAACCAGCATATTCCAACTATCAATGTAGGCTTCCAACTTAAATAGGGAATCTTTAGGGTACCACAAGCCTAGTTTTGGTTGCCCTTTTAGATACTTGAAAATCTTCTTGACTGCATTCAGATGAGAAGTCAGTGGAGTAACTTGATGTCTGGAACAAGCACTAACTGCAAACATGATATCAGGTCTTGAAGCTGTGAGATACATAAGTGAACCAATCATGGATCTATACAAATGTACATTAACTGGAGGATCAGATTCATCCTTCAATTTGGTCTTAGCAGCCTCATAGGGTGTTGTTGCAGTTCGTGCAGATTCCATGTCAAACTTTGTAAGCATGTCTTTAACATACTTGTCTTGGCTGATAAAAATACCATCAGGCAACTGTTTTACCTGTAGACCTAAGAAGAAACTCATCTCTCCCATAGCACTCATTTCAAATTCTCCTTGCATCAACACCTCAAATTCTTCACACCAGGCTTTATTGGTGGACCCAAAAATAATGTCATCCACATATACCTGTACCAAAAGTATATCCCTGGAATCTTTCTTGATGAACAGTGTTTTGTCAATAGTACCTCTTCTGTAATTGTGTTGTAACAGAAAAGCAGACAATCGTTCATACCAGGCTCTAGTGCTGGATTGAAGTCCTACAAAGCTTTAACCACCTTGTACACTGCTTTGGGGAAGTAAGGATCTTCAAAGCTTTAGGCTGAGTGACATACACTTCTTCTTCAATTTCTCCATAGAGAAAGGCACTCTTAACATCAATTCTGATTTATACACAGAAAGCCCATATAGAAGCAAACGCCAAAAACGTCTGATTGCCTCTTCTGGCCTGGTGCAAATCCTCATCATAATCAATGCCTCTCCTCTTGTCTGTGTCCCTGTGCAAACCAGCCTTGCTTTTTTCTTACAAATCTTTCCTCTGGCCATCCATCTTGTTCTTCAAGATCCATTTTAGTCCCTATAGCATCGATTCCCATGAGTAAGTGACAAAGTTTCCATACTTGTGGTGATGTACTTGGTTGCATTCTTCTTGCATAGCAGCAAACTAATCAGGATCCTTAAGTGCGTCTAGCTATACTAGTGATTTCTTAACTATGAGAAAGGAAGCAGCAAACTAGACAAGAAGTTAGTCTGTTAATGATTGATCCTTTGTTGATCTTGAATTTATCCCAGTGAAAGCACTTTCACCAAAACTTGGATTTTCGAGGCTCTGCTCTAGTCAGTGAACTGAAGAAGAAAGATCACAAGAATCTGTGACGGTGGATGAATTGTGTTCACCGCTTTTTGTTAGGAATGGATTCACTTCCTCAGCAGGTGCTAAATTTTGTAAGAGTGAGCACTTAAAAAATTCATCCTCATAAGAGGAAGATGTGAAGATGCCAGATGAGAGTTGATCCTTGCACACATCAGAAGGGACGGGAAATCGTGTAATTTGTTTTCACCTTGAGGCCCAAGGATTATCAGGAGGAATCGTGTTGGAGCTTCATCAGCAGGTACAGGAATGAAGTCAGCTGAAACTGATGTTCTGCACAGGCAGATTGCCCTGACCAGCGGTTCATAACTAGCAGCAGGTTGAAAACTACCAGCAGGATTACTACCAGCAGAATCACTAACAGCAGAAACACTATCAGCAGAATCAATGCCAGCAGGATCCCTATCAGCAGAAACACCTTGGTTTCGAATTTCGGCTTCAGCTTGACTTAGTATTTCTGCTGTTGCTTGTGAGAACAAATAACCATATCGTGCAGCTGCGTCCTTAGCTTCATCTCTTGTCTTTGAGTTTGGCAAGCTTCTTCTTGCATAATATGCATTGCTGTTCCAATAACACTAGGACATTGCTTGAGGAGGACCTACAAAAAACTGTTGAAGGAAATTGAAGGAACATATAGAACTAGCTCATCACGTCTGAATCTGAGTCTTGATCTTGTGTACCTGCAGGTATGTTAGTTTCTTGTGTACCTGCAGGTTTGTCAGTTTTATGACGTGTATACTATATGAATCAGTTAAATAGTTAAGGTCAAAGTTACCCTATGACCAATTCCTCTGATCATTGGGTTTATTCTTCCAAAAATCTCAGATTCATGGTTTCCTCTAACCCTATTGGTTTATTAAATTATAAAACCCTATCAGGCCTTGCTATTTGGAGCATAACCAAAAGATAACCTTCATAGCTTTTGGACCTCAAATTTCCCCAATGGTCACTTGTTTTAGGATAGTTACTGAACCCTTAAAGGTTTAGATGACCTTTTCTGAGGAACCTTCCAGATATCGTTTGATAAGGTGTTTTATTTTGGGATTAGTAATAGATACCTGTTTAAAACATAGCATGCCGTGCGAACAGCCTCTGTCCAAAACCATGGTAGGTATTTAGAGTCTAGCCAACATGGTTCTTTGCAGCCTCTATAAGTGTCCTAATTTTTTCTTCTAGCAACCCCATTCTGCTATGTAGGGGTTCTGGGATTACTTTAGTCCCTCTATTCCTTTTTCCCTACAGAGTTCTATCAGTTTTGCATTTTTGACTATGTCCCATTATCATAACCTTATTCCTTTAACCATTTTTTATTTAGCTGGTTTTCTATTAAGGCATAAATTCTTTAAGGGACATAAAATGTTTCATCCTAGTTACCCAAATGAAGGTCCAAGTAACTGCTAAAGTCATCAGTAACACAAGGAGTAGACTTTCTGGTCAATACTCCTTATATTGGTAGGACCAAAGAGTCCTGTGCAGCACATTGCAGAGTATCAGTACAATAAGTCATCACAGCAGAAATATGCTGTAAGGAAGCCTGATGTGATTTCGTTGTTGCAGGTAACACAGTTGTGTTCATTGGTAAACACCTTGAGAGGTAACCCAACAACTAGAGCTTCCCTGGCTAACTTGTTGATTGTTTGTATGTGTCAATGAGCCATCCTTCTATGCCATCTGGTGGTCGCGCATCCTAAGGTTGCTTTTGCTAGTATACAAGTACTTTTTGTTCTGGGTGCAGGTTTGAGATTCTGAATGTGTAGATGATCATGTTCCTTAGGAATTTGTAAGTTAACCACCTGACTTTCCTCAGGTAAATTGGAATTCTTCAGGAAAGCAACCAAACAATCAGTGTCTGTGAAGGAACTTTGTTCTGTTATCACAAAATGTGTGATACAGAGAAACAAGTTTAAGTGCTGTAGCTCTTCGACATAGTAGACGTTTCAAATCAGCCTTTGACGTCCTTATGGTGCCTTTTCCTGATTTTATCACTCATCTCCTCCTCCTAAATTTGACAAATGCTCCATTGATCTGCACAAAATCATCAAGTTTCCTTGTTTCCCTGTCATACTTCTGAGCATACCACTATGTCAACTATACCCTATGTCATTATCTAGTACTAGGATCACCTACAAATATACACAACAAACAATTTTAGTTCAGTTGGAGACCCAGCCAGATTGACTTGAGCCTGCCTTGTGTGATCATTAAGTGGTGAAACCATTGTGGATGATGAGATCTCCATTACTCTTGGACCCCAAAAATTGGTATTTTATTCCTCCAGAGTAACCTGCTGAGGTCTTTACAAGCTGTACCCTGTCGTCCCTTAGTCAGTGGGTTATCATATTGTTAGGCGCAATACACATTGTTAACATACTGTACAGAAGATGGTCGGATATATGGTATAGCAGCAGATTAAAGCCCAACCAGCAGAAACTGTCTACAGCAGAAAAAGGTGATGGTCTTTTAGACCTCCAGGTAGGATTTGGTCTACTAGCAGAATTGACTGCTGGTCCGTTTCTACTTGCCTGATGGTTAAGTTCCTTTCTGCTGCTACTGATGCTGGGGTTTTCTACTTCAGACTGATATAGATGCGGCTTTAGATGTACAAGGGACTTGGTGCTTATACAATTAGATAAATGTCACTTGCGTTAATCTTTGGCTATGTGATACCACAAACTATACATTGATTATTTACACGCTACTGTTTTGGGTGTACTCTTTTATCCGTTTGGGCATTCCTCTTTTTAGGACATAAGAGCGCGTTGGTGCTGGTGACTTTCTTCTTTTCTAGTTAATCTATGGTCTGCTGTTGGGGTTAGGTGGGGCGGCTACAGCTGTACGAGGGCTTCGGATGGTGTGATACTGCTGGTGGGTTGGACGGGGGGCGTGGGCGGGTGGCGGGTTGATCAGGTGGATGTGGGGAGGTGGAGTTGTAGGGGGGATGTGAGAGGAAGTGATGAAGAAGGGATGGGGGGGATTAGGCGGAGGAGGGAGTTGAAAGAAGGGGGGGGGGGGTGTGGAAGGGGGGAGCTGGGTGGGTTGTGGGTGGGAGAGGGTGGGTGAGTTGCTTTCATTGTATCTTCCTGGCTTTATCTGTATGTTTATCATATCGCTATAATCTTTTTGTTCTCTTTTTATCTATGGTGGTTTATTTCGCTTTTTTTTTCCTTCAGTTTTTTTTGTTTGTTTAATATTTTCTATTTTCACATAAGAGACAATAGTCATTAGATTCTGAAAGAGTTTCAGAAGTGTTATTATATGACTTTGACGACCCCCACCCCCCAACCCATCACACATTCCACAAATTTTATTCTCCCCCCCCACCCCTCACCCCTCCCTTTGCCCCAACCCCCACCCACCCATTCATCCCTCCCCCCAAATACACCCCTCCCCCATCCCCCTCCCCATCCAACCCCACTAACCCTCACCCCATTCCCATACCTCCCCTCCCCCCGGTCGCCCCCTCCCCCCCCCACCTCTTCCCCCCCCCCCTCACCCCCCCCCCTCCCCCCCCTCCCCCAACCCCCCCCCCCCCCCACTCCTCCCTCTCCCACCCCCCCCACTCTCTTTTAAAAAGACAAATAGGCTTTTTGTAGCCTAAAAATAAGCTAGAATAAGCTGACTAATATTCAAAATAAGCTAAAACAGATCAAATTTACCTTAAAACCTACTTGTGCACCAATTTTTAAATTCTAAAACCTATTTTAACTTTCATAAATTAGCCAATGAAAAATGACTTTAGACCTTGAGAATGGCTTAGAAAATTTAGATAGGTTTTTGACTAAAACTTAAATTTGTATATGCACACTTATGACAGCCAATTCCTAATGTATTATGAGGTAAGAACAAGCATGAAAACAGCACTAACAAGCATTGAATCTATCTTAAACCAAATAAGTTGTCAAAGATAACTAAACCACCACAGGTTCAAGATATCATTACTAGACACCTTACAACTTAATTTTTTCACTTTAAAAACTTTAAAAACAGATTAACTTGACTTAAAAAGGCTTGTTAAAGAAGGCTTAGTGACCCAAAAAGTTTTTCAACCAAATTGACCCATTTTAGCCCTTAAACCAAACACCCCTTTAAATTTGCAAAATCCATTTTAAGCTGATTTTTAAAGATTTAAGTAAGGAATTTTGAAAACAGGTATCAAACAATTGATATTAAACAATAATAAGCAAATTTCAACCACGGATAAGCACTTAAAATAAGCAAACAAAGATAAGCAGTATAAAGCTAAAATAAGACAGTTTTAATGAAAATCATAAGTAAATGACATAAAAGCAATAATCAAGCATAAATAAGTAATAAACAACATTAATAAGCAGGAATAAGCAGGAAGTAAGCAGTAAAATAAGCTAACAGTAAATAAGCTTAAAATTGAAAAATGGAAACTTACAAAAGCCCTTTGCTTAAACAAGGGCACAAATGCTCTTAGAGCTATCAACAAGCTCTAGCTTGTTTAAAAACAAGCTAGTGACAGCAATAAGCCCTTCCCTTTTTGGCTTATCTTCCAATATAGCTCTTGACAGATTTTTAAGTAAAAAGGGCTTAAACAATATAAGCTATGGACAAGCTTATATTGTTTAAGTAAACAACTTAAGTGAAAAGTAAAACAGCTTAGAGGACCTATAAACGTTTTTATAAAACATAAATGACATTAATTAAACAGAATTTTTAACATAAAAACCTAAATTTCATTAACTTTAATAAAACAGTAGAGGGTTTAAAAATAAAGTACAATAAGCTTAAAAGACATAAATATAAGCTGAAAACTAAAAACTTAAAAACTAGATGCCCCAACGGCTTACAATAATCCTATTTATACTAGAATTCTTCAAGTCTTGGGTCTTTACTTTGTATTTCTTTAGTGAGAGGAGCTCAGAGGTGTGTTAGTTGTGTGAGTGACTTCAAAATCAATCCTAGCCATCAAATTTTCTTGTTCTCCAAGCTCATTAATCTGGACCCTTGATTCTTGTCTTTGTCCCATCAACGAATGAAAAATTAAGGGATTGCCAAGGTGGATTTGGTGTTTTGTGAGTGGGGTTGAGGTGGGATAGTGATGTTTTTGTCTGGGGTTGCAGGAGTCGAGGTGGAGAGGGTGGATGAATAGTAGTGGCGGGAAAAGGATTTGGTGAATTGAAAGATAACGGGCGTTTGCCCTGATTTTGGTAAGTTATTGCATCGTTAGTCCTTTTGGACTAACAATGTTAGTCCTTGAGGACTAACGATGTAAAGGGTTTAAATGGTTTATAGTTAACGGGTGTTATGTGTGTTTGGGCTCTTGTTTAGGCCGATTTATGATTTGGACTTTTAAAGGGTTTTAAGGCTTATAAGCTTAACAGTTTTATAAATGATGTCTTAATGGGCTGACCCGACCCATTAAATGGGTACGGGTTGGCCCATTTAAGATTTCTTCGCTTTTGGCTCCGTCTTTGACTTTGACTTTGTTGACTTTTGTTGACTTTTTACGCTCTTTCCATTCCGTGCTCGGTTTTGTCTGTTTTGGCTTTATTTTTGTCCTTTTTGTTGATATATGTTACCTACACAATACAAATGCAAAACACACAAATACAATGTATTTTTGGTATGTTTTTAGTCTTTTAAGCATGTTTTATTAGGTCAAAGGTATGTGTAATTAAGCACATACCAAAATCCCCCATACTAAGATATTGTCGTGTCCTCCGCAATGCCATTAAGTAGACATTAGAAAAACTAAGAATTAATCCCCCTCGAAAAGTAGCTAAGTGTTCATCAAAGGGAATTAAAGACTCATAAGTTTTGAAAAGCCCCGTTTTTACCATTTATAAATCTACACTTATTACCACATATATATTTTGTATTTTTTCTTTTTCTTATTTTTTTGTATTTTTCATATTAAGCAACTAACTAACATGTTTGACTTTCGTTATTTTTATAACTTTAGGGTCATAAAACAAGACGCACTTTAATCCTAAAATGCCCCAAAAAGGATAAATTCGTCGTCCCTGACTTTTCACTTGTTCCAAACCAAGCACAAAAACGAAATCACCGTTAAATATAAGCTAAGATGCTAACACTACTCATACTTGAACCTTGTGAACTTTTCGCTCCTGACAATTATTATATCTTAGGTGAATGTGCTTATTTCGAATTTCAACCATGGATCAACATTTTGCAAAATTTATATGCTTCACGTTCCACCCAAAAGTAATGAGTTTGAAGGCGAGATCATCCCATGTAGCGACTTTCGTCTCGGCACATCCCAACCTTGCGGCTAAGTGATCAGGCTTTTGACACCCCACAGAGACTAGTATCGGGACTCACAGACCTTCGGTTTCAACACCTTTGGATTTCCCGTATATACATAAAATCACAACTTAAAACGAAATAGTCTTAGTTCAAAAGCATATTTAAATTTAAGAAAAAGAGATTTTCTCTATATTTATTAAATCACATTATTACACTTAATATAATTATTCATCCTTTAAAATAAGGAAATCCTCGACCTTTTAAAAAGCTGCAACATCGGTTGTGAGCCGGCAAGATGCAGCAAACTTTTAGCCGTCTGGAATAATTACTAGTGCCTTATTAGAAGACGTGCACATCGGTTCTGAGGAGCCCGGCAAGATGCAGTAAACTTTTATTAGCCCATAGTTTTTATTATTATTACCACATTTTTCATTTTTTTTAACATATAATACCACGATATAGAGAAAATTTCTTTTAGAAAATTTAAGTATCTAATTTGAACTAAAATTATTGATATTGACTATACTTCAAAAATTGTTGATTTAAGTTTAATTTTCAAAAATAGCACGTATTATTAGTCCGGTTAGAAGCTTATGGAAGAGAAAAGCCACAAACTACACTTATGAGCTCTTAAGATTTCCAAATAATCCTTGTTTAGCATCTAACTCATACTTAACTCTTTCATTTTTTGTTCTTCGCAAAAGTCCGCGAAATGCTTAGTCTAAAAAGTTAAGGAACAATGCTATGAGCTCAACCGCTCAGATCTTTAAGAGTCAAAATTTATTCTTATATCTACCAGCAGGAAAGTCAAAATTGTGAAAAACATTATTTTATTTTACATAATTTTTAATTTTTTTTCGTTTTTTTTTTTTTTTTTTAGTATTTTGGTCGGTTAAAAACGGAATTACGTGAAAAACAACGACTGCTTGCACAATCAATCGATTAGAATCCCCCCACATACTGAACCTCAACATTTTTGTACTCAATGTTTTAAGAAGGGTCTCTACGTAAATCCTAAGCCGTTTATTAAGTATGCTTAAAGATAAACGTTAGTCAATAAGATTTGGATATTGGATTCTCATAATGAAGCTGAGGATTTGAAGCTCGCGTGACGAAGGACAATACCTTTATGAGCACGAGAGGGCTTTTTAAAATCCGGGCAATCTGACATACAACTCACATAACGCACGGGGAAAATGAGAGGGCGGAGCCTCTCTCACAACACATTTACTACTATATAATTTTATTAGGATAAGCATGGGTTGCCACCCACGAAGCGCTTGTTTAAGGTCACTTAGCTTGACCCGTTCCCAAATTGAGTTGTTCATGAGGGATAGAAATGGAGACACGGAACATCCAAAATACGGATGTCCTCTCAATAAGAGCAAGGAAAAATCTCCATCGGGCTTTCAAAAATTTTAATGACTTTGAAAGCTTTAGGGCCCCGATGAGATAATTTCGGGAGAAGAGAAGTATGAACTCCTTTAGAAGTGAAAATCCGGGGTGGAAACACTTTTTCCTTCATTTTTTGGGGATGAAAACGAGAGTAGAGTTTCGAACCCGGGAACTTCTTTGTGGAAAGGAAGTTCATAAAGAGGAGGAATAAAATCCTCAAGAATTAAAGAAGCATTAGATATGGATATCTTCTTTACATTCTTATTTGGTGTTGCTCGAATAGTGACTTCGAAAAGGTTCTCATAAATGAGTATACCCGGATTAAATACTTTGTCCTCGTTATTGGTTGAAGGCAAAGCATCAACCTTGGGAAGGAAGGAAATCACTTGATCTAGGGGGATCAAGTTCACCAATCAAGAGTTTAGACTCTTTGATTTTATCTTCCTTGGAGTCAAATGGATCATCATAAACATCATCATTATCGGACTCAAGTTCAACAAGATCATCATCGACATCATCATATAATGGTGGAGATGAATAATCAAGAGTATGTTCATCGGTGAACATCTCAGGAATGGTATCAACAAGATCGTTATTAGGATCTGCAAGATTACCCTCATCAACCGAATCCTCGAGAATAGAATCCATTTCCTTGGTAGGATCATGGTTAAGCAAATATTCTATTTCTCTAAGATCGGATTCGATATCAAAAGGAAGATCATCATTTCCCGGTGGAAATGTAATAAGAGCGAGTTCATCGGCGAACTCCTCGAGCAAATGGTCAGGAGAAGAAGAAGTGGTACTGCCACTTAATGGATTATGAGAAAGAGGGAGAGGAGATGAAGGATCATTCTTTAATAATTCCTCAATTAAACGAAGATCTCCCTCCGGGTCAAAGTCGGTATCATCACTCCCCGGTGGAAATGAATCACTTGCGAGATAAGCTTCGAATTCTTCCCAAATTAAATCACTTTCTTCTAGGGAAGTAAGTGTGGGGGAAGAAGAAACAATAGTGTCCGAAATTGGAGTGGGATTTCCACTCAGATGATTTGTTATCTTTTCATTTGCAAACAAGTCCTCAAGATAATCTTTATGAGAGACATTGTAGATGTCAATCTTGTTGATTGATTCTTTTTGAGGCTTGTTAGAATAGCTTGAAGTATCATGTCTCATATTCAAGATTAATCTTTCGTCACCGTCACGGAGAACATTGATATGAACTTGTTTGAACATTTGCCAAAATTTGTGAATTTGGACTTCATCTTTCTCTTGCTGTTTTTCTTGGTGCATTCTTGAAGGATAAGGGATATTGGGGTAAAGAGGATCCCTTTTGTGCACCACATAATTCTTTAGAGAAGTAGGTTTAGCTTTTTGGACAAGAGGAGGTGGGACCTTAATGGTATACTCAGCGAGTTCCGGGTCCGTTAAAGTCTCCTCTACACGTTCATCCTCCTCCGGATTAATGAATGGAGGAGGCATATGAACGGAAGGTCCATCAAGAACAAGACCAATTTGGGTGGTGATGGCTTTCAATTCACCTCTCGGGTTAGCAACGGTGTTGCTAGGGAGTGACCCCGAACCCGAGGTAGAAGCGGTGTTCATTTGGAAAAAACTAGCCATCATGTTCTTAAGCTCATTGGTTTGATTTGACATTGAAGCTTGAATCGAAGTTTGCATTTCATTCCTTAACTCATTTTTTACATTGTTAATTTGAGCTTGCATGGCATTTATATTAACATCATTTATCTTCTTAATTTTCTCCAACTCACTTAAAGGAACACTTTGATTTTGTTGAATTGGAGCTTGATAAATTGCATTTTGATTGAAATTGTTTCCTCGATTATATCCTTGAGGTTAGCTAAACCGGTTTTGATTATTTTGCACGTTTTGTTGAGCAAAACCTAGTGGTCGTGTTTGATTAGCCACACCTGGAGGACGATAACCAAAATTACCTTGATTGTAGTTACCCGCGGGTGCTACAACGTATCCTTGGATATTATCTCGATATTCTGGGAAAGTGTTGCCATCGGCAGCGAGACACTGATAATATGAATGAGCACCACCGCACGTAACACAAATCTCCTCAACAGCCTTTACGAAAGCTGGAGGTGGGGTTGCTTGAATTTTTTTTAGAATAGCCGTCATGGCGGTAGTCACAACACTTGTTTGATGATTTACTGCATGAGTAAGTTTGGCTATCTCAGAGGGAGAAGAAGAATTAACATCACTTGATTTTACTTGAGAAACAATCGATTTGTTTTGTTAATTGCGGACCTTGGATTTGTTTTCGATAATCGTCAACACATCTTGAGTACGACCTTTCCAAAAGATTGCCACCGACGGCAGAATTCAAAGAATCTTGGTTGGCTGGGTTTAAGGCATTGTAGAAGGTATCAAGTTGATGCAATTCGGTAAAACCATGATGAGGGCATGCACGAAAGAGATCTTTGTAACGGTCCTATGCCTCATGAAACGATTCATCAAAACGTTGTTGAAAGTTGGAAATTTCATTTTAGAGATTTGTCGTTCTTGAGGGAGGAAAGAATTCATTGCAATGGTGTTGCCAGGGAGAGATCCCGAACCCGAGGTAGAAGCGGTGTTCATTTAGAAAACGCTAGCCATCATGTTCTTAAGCTCATTGGTTTGGTTAGACATTGAAGCTTGAATCGAAGTTTGCATTTCATTTTTTAACTCATTTTTCACATTGTTAATTTGATCATGAGGATTGTCTTTCTCAAGTCCGAAGAATTAGTCCGAAGTCATCGTATTAATGAGACTATGCTTGAGCTCGAAATGCTCATCAAGAATTGGTGGAACCTCAATTGCCTTCGCATAACCCTCGGTGGGTGCACAGAGCAATTCCGCCATAATACGTTGATCGGTCATCGTATCTACGGGAGATTCTTCAAGAGAAAAAGGTTGCTTTGAACGTCTACGGTTACGACATTTCGGATTTGAAGTAGTTGGATTAGGAGAAGATTCACCAACTAGATTCGAATAAGAGCGAGTGCACATGCACTAAAAACAAATTAAGAGAAAGAAAAATATTTTTGTAACCGATAATCAAACAAGTGTACGGTAGCTCTTTAGGAAGACGCACAAAGAAGCGGAGGAGCGGGTAAGCGCGAAGCTATTAAAAACCTTCTCCTTTCGGGTTGAAGTTCGTAGGATCGACCCTCCTTATACCTCTCTTATAGTTTGTAATCTAATGGTGAGCCATTTTTACAAGTGACACAACAGTTGTTTTTGTTGTTTTTCGATTTTTTTGGTACTTTCAATACTTTAGGAAAAGTATTGTTGGTATTTTTTAATTTTTAATAATAAGAAAATATTCACAAACGGAAAATGATAACTTCATGAGGAAGGGTCTTTAAAAACTAATCTTCAAACGAAACACGATAATCGTCTCACGACCTCCCCGGCAGCGGCGCCAAAAATTAACTCACCACTTAATATATATAAGGGAGAATTACATGTATATCCTTCTTAAAACTCAATATTACATAAATATCCTTCTTACTTTTGTAATTACACCAACGTCCTTTCCAAACTTTTGTAATTACTTCAATATCCATCTTACACTTTTAAAAAGGATATATATGTCCAAAATCAATCCTAGCCATCAAATTTTCTTGTTCTCCAAGCTCATTAATCTGGACCCTTGATTCTTGTCTTAGTCCCATCAACGAATGAAAAATTAAGGGATTGCCAAGGTAAATTTGGTGTTTTGTGAGTGGGGTTGAGGTGGGATAGTGATGTTTTTGTCTGGGGTTGCAGGAGTCGAGGTGGAGAGGGTGGATGAATAGTAGTGGCGGGAAAAGGATTTGGTGAATTGAAAGATAACGGGCGTTTGCCCTGATTTTGGTAAGTTATTGCATCTTTAGTCCTTTTGGACTAACAATGTTAGTCCTTGAGGACTAACGATGTAAAGGGTTTAAATGATTTATAGTTAACGGGTGTTATGTGTATTTGGGCTCTTGTTTGGGCCGGTTTATGATTTGGACTTTTAAAGGGTTTTAAGGCTTATAAGCTTAAAAGTTTTATAAATGATGTCTTAATGGGCTGACCCGGCCCATTAAATAGGTACGGGTTGGCCCATTTAAGATTTCTTCGCTTTCGGCTCCGTCTTTGACTTTGACTTTGTTGATTTTTGTTGACTTTGACTTTTGTTGACTTTTTACGCTCTTTTCATTCCGTGCTCGGTTTTGTCCGTTTTGGCTTGATTTTTGTTCTTTTTGTTGATATCCGTTACCTGCACAATACAAATGCAAAACACACAAATACAATGTATTTTTGGTATGTTTTTAGTCTTTTAAGCACGTTTTATTAGGTCAAAGGTATGTGTAATTAAGCACATACCATTCATTCGACCCAATCTACTTTCGGCCCCAATACCGTCCACCAACCTACTCGAACTCATCCTATGGTCACACGTGCTCAAGTTGGCACAGTTAAGCCCAATCCTCGATTTGATGGTCCTCTTACATTTCTCCTCTCCCTAAATCTCCTACTGTTGCTTTGTCTGATTCTAATTAGCGAGATGCTATGTACGATGAATATAACGCATTGATTAGAAATAGTACTTGGATTCTTGTTCCGAAACTACCTAATGCTAATGTGGTTCGGTCAATGTAGTTGTTTCTGCACAAATATCATGCCGATGGTTCTTTAAGCATGTATAAGGCTCGTCTCGTTGCTAATGGACGTAGCCAGCGGTATGGTGTTGATTGTGATATTACATTTAGCCTGGTTGTTAAGCCGGCCACTATTCGTACTGTTCTCAGTCTTGCATTATCTCAGAATTGGCTTATTCATCAGTTCTTAACGGGGATCTTTCTGCGACTGTTTATATGTATATGTACCAACTGCCCGGGTTTGTGGACCCTAGATTTTCACATCATGTTTGTCGATTACAGTGATCTTTATATGGTTTGAAATAGGCACCTCGTGCTTGGTTTCAACGGTTTGCGGTACGTTAGACTTTGGGCTTCAACTATATGCATCATCCACTCGCTCTTTTGTGGCTTATTCTGATGCAGATTGGGTGGATTGTCCTACTAATAGGCATTCTACTTTAGGTTATTGTGTCTTCTTAGGGAATAATCTACTCTCATGGTCAGCTAAGCGGCAACACTCTCTCTCTAGAGTAAGTGCCAAGGTTGAGTATCGAGGTGTTGCTAATGTAGTGGCTGAAACAACATGGCTTCATAATCTTCTTCGTGAACTTCATATGCCTCTATCATCTGCTACTCTTGTTTATTGTGACAATGTTAATGCTATTTATTTGACTGCCAATCCTGTTCAGCATTAGCGGACCAAACACATTGAGATTGACATATATTTTGTTCGTGATATGGTTGCTCATGGTCATGTTCGTGTTCTTCATATGCCATCTCGTTACCAATATGCTGATATATTCACCAAAGGGTTGCCGTTTGCTTTATTTAAAGAATTTCGTTTTAGTTTGAGCGTTCGGTCATCTCCCGCTCCAACTGCGGGGGAGTGTTAGACATTAGATTTATTAGTGATTATGGGCTTTGTTAAGTTTGTTAGGCCTATCCCACATATGTTGCATCTAGAATGATCTAAAAGAGATTATATATTGTAATGGTTAGTGAATGAATTTGGCGCCAAAATGCCACTATACCTCGGAGTGCAAATGCAAAATCTCAAGTTAATAAATTGGCGTACGCCGATCATTCTTACCAAATGGACTCCTTCGTTATCTTTGACTAAAGATGGTGTTACTAATGTTCCTATTTGGGTCAAGTTGCATAGAGTTCCGGTTATTGAATATTCTGAGGATGGTCTTAGTTTGATTGCTACACAAGTTGGGAAACCTATCATGCTTGACGCATTCACCAGCTCCATGTGTGCTGAATCATGGGGCTGTATTAGTTTTGCCTGTGCCCTTATTGAAGTTAGTTCGGGTTTTGATCTAAAAAGCGAAGTGGTTATGGCTATTCCGAATGAAGAGGGTAATGGGCACACACAAGAAGTTATTATAGTGGAATATGAATGGAAGCCGCCTCATTGTGCGGATTGTAAAACATTTGGTCATTCTCTCGATACATGTCCCAAAAGTGTTAGGGAGCCAAAACCAAGTGCTAAGACTATGGAAGAGCTATGTGATGGTTTTACCAAGGTTAGAAGGAGGAAAACCAAAGGAAGGAAATCTGATCAACAGCCTAACTCGAGGCATAGTGGTGGTGTTCGACTTACTCAGCCGAAACCTAGTTCTTATCGACCTAAACAGGCCTCAGAATCAGCCCCAGGTAATTCTTTGTAGCCTAATTCTAATCCTTTTGATGCTTTAGTTACATTGGATGAGGAGGATAATAGAGGAGTTCCTAAACCCGTATGTGCTCATGAGACGACCCATGGAGTTGATAGAGTATCTAGCGGTGTGAAGAAAAAGTCCCCAACGGGTGATGGAAAGAAAAACCTAGTTTTCTCTCCGAAATCGAAGATTCACTATTTTGATAGTGATGGTACGGTTTTTGATGATCTGGACCAGGAGGTCGAGACTGCGGATTACGGAAACGGTTGACGTTCGTTGTTTTCTTCCTTTGAGTCAATTTACTTGTTTCATAGGTTTATTATGTTTGTGTAGTTGTTCTTGAGAGTGGTTTGTCAATCTTATGTTGTTTTTTGTTTTTGCACTTTGGTGCGTTCTTGTTTGCCCATGTAACGGGCTGGGTTGTAGGACTTCACTTACAACTTTTGTACTTAAACGTTTTTTGGTGTAATACTATTTATCGGGGAAACCCTTTACCAAAAAAAAAATTGGCGTAGGCCACAAAATATTGTTCCCTTTTTTTGTGCGTGGGTATTGTGTTTTAATTAGGTATGATGGGGCCCAAATAGAAGAATTTGGCATGTTATTAGTGAAATGGTGTTTTGAATATGTATAGGGGTGTCAGTAGGGTCGGGTTGACTCGACCCGAACCCGAACCCGATAAGGCTTATCGGGTCGGGTTAAAAAATATTTTCGGGTGGTTTTGACCCGAACACGACAACCCGATATTGTTATCGGGTCGGGTTAGGGTTGAATTATTTTTCTTATCGGGTCAACCTGATAAGACCCGAAAAATGCGATTACTTTCTTTTTTAAATAATACATACCTTGTAAGTCAAATTAGTTTTTGCATTATATGAGACAACAAATCATTACAGATGGTATAACACTATAATACATCATTTATGTGTCTAGACTTAAGAGTACTCTATCTTGTGCATCATACATTGACACTTAAAATGGATATACAGTCATGTTTGTTCCAAAACTTCATAATGTTGTTTATCTACTGCATGCAGATATTACTAAATTATATTAAAACTAGTATTTCACAAAAATGCATAACAGCCTAATAAATAGTAGAACTCTAAGAGTTAAAGGTTGCTGCTATTTTGGATTTAGTTTAACTACCTGATGTAATACTACAGTATGATCAAATAAGATATTTCGTTTAATTACCTGATGTGCTACAATACAATCAAAAAATTATGGTATTTAAAATTCCATACGACTATAAGAAATAGAAAAATTGTTCAAAGAACTTTAAAGAATGATTCATCTCATAACCCGACAACCCGACTCACCCGACCCGACTCAACCCGACCCGATAAAGACCCGAACCCGACAACCTGATTTCTTATCGGGTCGGGTTGCGGGTCACTTTTTCAAAATTCAAAACCCGACTCAACCCGACCCGATACACCCGACAACCCGAACCGATAACACCCCTAAATGTGTATATTAAAATGACGTGACGATGAGGTGACACTGAAAAATAGTTTTTGGCATGCCTTTAACATGCCACCACACCCGATAGAGAGGTGATTTGCAGACTCTAAATTATGATTGGGACACTCATTGTATAAGCAGATAAAGCACGGTGTAAACTCTGATACAACTATGTAATGCACAAAATAAATTGTCCAAATCAATTTTTTGAATGTGCAAATCAATTCCCCGACCCCCGTATCTTTCTATATTTTTCGTATTTATGAACAACGACAAAAAGAACCATAGGCAATCTCAAGTTTGCGTGTTAACAACTAACCCGGATAAACCCAACCGACAACTCACAGCCGGCAACCAGATAGTCCCGAACCCAACCAAAATAGACCGGCCCGATAAACGCGAACCTGACCCGCGGCTCATTTTAGCAACCTCCAGCTCATTTTAGCAACAACCACCGTGAACATAGCACTATGGAGGCCGGAGCTTTTCTCCGAGCAATAAATCCAGCTTTCAAAAAAACAATTTCTCTTAGATCATCTTCAAATTCCCCCAATACTCTCTACACAGGTCTGTTAAACAGTTATTTCAGTTATAGGAGGAGCTAAGCTAATTAAAATATGTAACAGGTGGGAAAAATGTGAAGAAGAGAGTTTATGATGGTTTGTTGTTGGATGCTGGTGGAACTCTTTTGCAATTGGCTAACCCTGTTCACCATGTTTACGCCGATATTGGTCGAAAATACGGTCCGCTTTTTTGCTTATTTCAATTTCATATATGTATTCTAGCTGTAAACAAATGTTTAGTAATTAGCAATCATTTAGGAGCGTTTTAAAGCAACTAGCAAGAAGCGGTTAGCATTTTGCACAAAATTCTTGTTTACGAGCAACTAGTGTTTCCACTTACTAATTAATCACTATACAACTATGTTACCAAACACTTTATCGAACAAACATACCAATGTGTAAAAGTAGCATTACAATTTGGATTTGCCTCCTTTAGTAACGTTAGAAAAAGTATTGCAAGAATTTCAATGCTTGTTGCCAAACAAGCTTTTTATCCTAAATGCTACGCGCCAAACACACTGGATTCATATTGGTGACAAGCTTTTTGGAGCGTTTACCTTTTGGGTTTTGTTTGAATCTTCCTTTTTGGAACACTAATAAAAGAACGGTTTAGCTTTTACATTATTTTACACTTTATGATTACTTACATATACACCTATGTTTCCAAATGCTTTTCCAAAACAAACTGCTATCGTTAAACTGCTGCTAGTTTTGCCAAAACATAAATGTAGCTTTGTTTGATGATCGACTGTTGATTTTAGTATGAGTTTTACCTTTACAATATCATGTATTCATGTAACAAACTTATTTTTGTTACCATAGGATGTAACTAATCCTTTTATTGCCACTAATGGTATGTTACCATTTGATGCAATCTAGTATTGTTCAAGTACTGTTACGTGTTGTTTAGGTGATCGGTTATGCACCAAAATACAAGTTTGTTGGTAAAAGTAAAAATTCGTTACATACACGGTCAAAACGTGATAGTTTTTCATTTTCGTGCAATATTGTCATGTAAAAAATGTGAGTAAATTATGTAAGTTATTTTTGCATATAGGATTAAAGGCAACTCCCGCTGATATAAAGCAAGGTTTTAAAAGGGTCTTTTCTGCTCCATGGCCCAAAAAGCTTCGTTACGAGGTACATTTCTGGGTGTTTGGGATTGCGTTTTAGAAATAGTTATCGGATACTTAGATTTGAATAATCTACTGTCAGACTGGTTATGTGACCCTAATTTAGGTAGTTGGAATGAAATGGACTTTTTAAAGACGTAAAACTGATTGTTGGTATTTTCAAAATAGACAATAATTTAAGAATTAGATTGCAGACACAATCCTGAACTGATTATACACATAATTTCCAAAGTGGTTCTATACCTCATATTGACAATCTTTCACCTCATGTTGAAGTTTTAAAATTCTTTGGCAAAATGTATAATGTTTATCAGCAGCTAGTTAATCTATTATGTCATTATTATACAAAACGCCCTTATTCACTACTTTGAACTAATGGGCCAATAATGGTCCAGTCATCGTTGACCGTTTATCCTTTCGGTTTACTGAACTGTGGTTTTTAAACTATAACCACATTGTAATTCAAGGAAGACTAGTTTTCTATTTGTCAGATGTCTTAAATATCCTTAGAAATTCATCAGAAGATAGAAATGGTTGAATATTAATAAGACACGTCAAACAAGATATTATATGTTTTGGTTTCTTAAGAAAGTCATTAGATATCGAGTCAATATGGAGTTCTGTTTCCTTCTCTCTTTATCTAGTCTTGATGATGTTCTACTTGTCTAATAGGGAGATGGAAGGCCATTTTGGAAGCTTGTCGTTTCTGAGGCCACTGGTTGTGCCAATAATGATTACTTTGAAGAAGTTTACGAGGTGTGTAACCTAGTGACTTGTAACTAGTTTTGTTGTTTCTAACTCTTCATTAGATTTTTCAAATGATAACTTCTACCTTTTTTGTTTTTTTTGAACATTTCAACCAGTACTATGCCAATGGTGATGCTTGGCACCTCCCAGTTGGAGCCTATGAAACTATGCTAATTCTGAAAGAGGCTGGAGGTCATAATCTTCAAGTACTCGTCATTATCTTTTTAGCTGGCATTTATTGAGAGGATTGTATTCTAATTACTCAATATGATGACAGTTAAACTGGCTGTTGTGTCCAACTTTGACACCCGCTTGAGGAAGTTGTTACGGGACCTTAATGTTATAGACTTGTAAGTGTCAACACCTTCAGTAATTGTTGAAATAACAGTAAATTTATGGCAATTACTAATAGTACCACACTACCACTAGTTATCTAAAGCTCACACCCTTTAAAAGACATATATGACAGGTTTGATGGTATATTGGATGGTTAATTTAGAATCTTACTTATAAGCTAAAATTTCGACAAATACTATGCAACCCAGAGCTACTTTTAATGTGGGAAAACATGGTACTTTCTTTAATTTGGAACCATTGTTTTTTTTTTTGAATTTGTATATTTATGGTCAGGTTCGATGCTGTCATAATCTCGTCAGAGGTTGGGTATGAAAAGCCAGATTCAAAAATATTTGAAACCGCTTTGGGTATGCAAGACCTTACATCAGTTTATTACTCATTCTTTCTAGCATAGGTCATCAGATTATTCACCATTGATTTCTTGATCTTGATGATAATGTAGATCAGATTAATGTGGAAGCTGCAACAGCTGTACATGTGGGAGATGATCAAAAGGCTGATAAGTTGGGAGCAAATGCTGTTGGTATCAACTGCTGGTAAGTTAATACTTGTTTTTGGAACTGTATTTGGACATTATTTCGAATGGGATATGCTAACATATATTTTGGTACGAAAACATTGCTAATATCTTTGTTGATTAATCTGATGTGCAGGTTATGGGGAACAGAAGTGAAGACATTTTCGGATATCCAGGATCGCATTCTTGTCCCTGAGTTTTAGCTTTTACAAGTACAAGTGTCTGCATTTTCAGAAGTATCCTCACAAAGTGTATAAGGTCCAACCGTCCAAACATAAAGTACATTGGAGTTAAACCCACCATCTCACGATGTAGGCAAAAAATCGATTTTTGGCTATAAAACCTGTTGACAGGCTTGAAATCATGCAAAAAACTAATAATTGTTGTTCGCATGGTAGTTATTTTTCAGGAATGTATAAAAACTTCCTAAAAATGAGCATAAATTTCTAGAATATTGGGTGTTTTTACAATAATAAAAGTTATGGAATTAAGAACTTAAAGTGCAGTTGTAAATCTATTTGCGTGAACCAAAATAGTACGTAGTATCTCCCAACCAACCAACCACTTACAAATGCAGTCAATGCGATTCATTTCATTTCTGCATGCACATGCATTCTATCATCATTCATTCCATTTTTACTTGTTAACAATAAAAAGCATTGTGAGACCCTCGAAGAATGAGAGCAATCCTTCCAGGAGGTCAATGAAACAAGTCACTGGGGTTTTGTAGAAGGGTCGGAAGGATTTCTCATATTTAATATATTATTGCTACAGTTTTCGAAATTATCTATTAACCTTTATAAGTTATACAGATTGTTTTTGTCAAAATTTATATGACACCGAATCAACCTTATAGAAGTAATACCAAGGAACATATGCATTTAAGTACATCAGCAACATCAGGAGTAGGCGGTTAATTGATGAAGAGCTTCTTGCCGAATTCCTCAAGGGTGGATAGCCGTTATATAATGTGCATGGTTTACCTTCCAATGGATCTTCTATGGTAGTTATGATACATTATTCATATATTTTTCCCTACTTACATATCATACTGCTAGCCGACTTCAAGAATTTCAATCGCCTCATCATGTGCTGCTGAAATCGATCGAAATGATCAATCAGGTTCGATCAATGTTACTACGTGATGGTAATGGAAGAATTAATGCCTTATTATGTTCTATTCCTGATCAATGTTACTAGTGTGTCTCCACCTTTGCTTTCTTTGGGTAGTCTAATCTTTACATAACAAAATCATAAGAAATGCAATGATATACGGTCCGTGATGCAAAATGATACGTGATGTTGTGCTCAAGAACCTGCCCCCTGAATAACACTCGTTGCTTCCTAAGTAGCGGAGTGTGTACATTTCTCTTTTGGATGACCTTTCTTCTTACAATAAGCACATAAAAGTCCTTTCCTAAAGTTGTTTCTCCGTTCATTTTGAGCAGTTGTTGAGGGATTGTTTGGTGGATTGTTTCTGTGTGGTGTAGTGTAAGGGGGAATCCCTTTGCTTCTCTTCCTGCCTTAACATATTGTATGCCTTAGCCACTATGGGGAAGAGTTGCATTAGTACAATTTGTCCCCTAACACTCATCCAGTCACATAAGAAATTGAACCAATATTTTCCTTTGTTCTGTTTCACCATTTTTTTTCCATTCTCACAAACACCACTTACAAGTACAAGCATATGATGCCTCTATTGCATCTAACTCATCCTACACACCCTTAAGCTTGTGATAATACACATCTATGGTGCAGTTTGATTGCCTAAGTTCAACAATTTCATTTGCAATTTGGTAAATTCTATGTCCATCTGTGAGAATAGTTCTCATGTAATTCATTCCATAAGGCAAGTGCAAAACTGACATAGGTGAGATGATTACCTGTCTGCTGTGAAACAATGTTCAAGATCCATGAAATAAGAAATCATTAGCTCTTTCCCAATAAGATTTAGAAAAAATTACACGGATCGTCCCTGTGGTTTACCCAGAAATCATGTTTCGTCCCTATTCGATTTTAATTACACTGATGGTCCCTATTTTATCAAACATGTTTCACTGTCCCTATTCTGAAAAATAGGGACTATCCGTGTAACAAATTTCAAACAAACTAATTACACAGTTGGTCTCTATTTTGAAAAATAGAGACCATCAGTGCAATTAGTTTGAAAATTAGGGACCATCAGTGTAATTAAAATCAAATAGGGACGAAACATGATTTATGGGTAAACCACAAGGACGAAACATGTAATTTTTTCTAAGATTTAAGATCAAATGATACTTGTGGTTCCTCATACTCACCATTGATGAGTTTCAACTTGTTATTGGCACTTAGAGCTATCAACATTGATCTTTTTCATGTCCCATAATTGCCTGAACCATTAAGCTTCTTGGAGATGAGTAATAGACCAAGATGATCATTTGGATGAAAGTATAGTGGATGGTGTAGTGAATTAACATCGTTAGCCATTGATGTGCTTGTTGTGAATGAGTTTTGTGTTCGTGAATCTCATACCATTGATGTGATTGTGATTGTTGATTAAAGTGTTTTGGTTGATTGATTTTTGAATTTCGAGTAAGTGAAATTATGAAGGTTTTGAGTTCATTAAATGGCGGCTATAATGAAATTTAAAGATTTTTTAGTTAATTGTTTGAAATGATGAGTATTGTGCGGAATATGGTGGATTGTGATGGATTATGATGGTGATTATGGCTGAGAATGGTGGATAATGGTGGTTTGTTATAGGACAATTTTGGCGGGAAAAGTTGTTATGGTGAGAAGTTTGTTAGTTGTCGGAAAAAGTTGTTGCAATCGCCGGAATCGGTTACTCACCACAGTTTGTTGTGGTGGTAGCTCTGATACCATACAATGACATGAGAGAACATATTAAGTGTGTGAAAATGTTATTGAATTGATTAACTATAAATGAGGGTTACAAGAAGTTTAAAACTACATTTAGGCGGGAAACTAAGAAAAGTTGTAACTAACTTACTAACTTTCTAAAGCTAAGCTATTAAAATTGTTGACATATATACAAGCTTTTTTTGGGTAAAAAACATATATACAAGCTTTTATTCATGAGAATCTTCATCTTGAGTAAGGTTCTTGATCTCTTGTTTTCCACAAACTGTACAGAGTGTTTAGTTGTGTGTTTTGCAGCTGAGACAACGTGTTTGGATGTGCATTTTAGAGCTGTCTTATCACGTGTTGTTACTTTTTAGAGGTTTGTCGTCTACAACATGATGAAAAAACACAAATTATGTTGATAGTAGACTTGGAAATTTTATTAACAATATATATCTTCCAAGTGGAGGTAAGTGCTCATTGCTTGAAGAGATAGAAGATTTCTATCTTACATTAATACGATGGGAAGCTTTTGACAAGTGTACAAGATGCAAATGAGAATGTTTATAGTAACCATATAAATACTCGTACTAACCTATATAACTTATTATACATTATTCTTAAACCACTCATTATACATCACCGTTACGACTCATTATGCTTAATCAAATCTTTTTTCTCACATTAAAAAATATTAATGCCCATGGTCTTTTTCACCGGTATCATCACCACCTTCGGTCGCCAAAACCACCACCACTTCTGGCTGTTTTTTTTTCTTTCTGAAAATTGCCTAATCATCATCCAATTTCAATTAACAAACCAAATTGATATTTTTTTCAATCTAAAACCTCAAACCCCTAATAAAAACCCAAATCGATACTTAACGATTGTTTGATATAATAGTATTAGTCGATATAATAATATTAGTCGATATACTAGTCGACATATTTGATTGGACTCTTTTCAATATTAGTTCACTCTATGTTTAGTATGATTACTATAGGCTTAGTCATGATTAGTTGTAGATTGATATATATATAGTTGTTTCATTCTTATCTTGGGCTCAAAGCTCTATCTCTGTAAACTATTTATATTGATTGTTTTGGTGGAAATAATCAAGGAAATCAATTAGACTTCACGGGGTTTTCTATCTTCTAACATGGTATCATGAGCAGGTTATATTCGGGACCTAGTCAGCCACCATGAGCCGCTGCCTCAATACCACCCTGTCATGAGCCGCTTCTATCATCTCCAAAAAGAATCAAATCTCTCATCTCTATTATCAAATCCCCAGTTGTTGGCCATTATGAACTTATTTTTCTGTTGCCATTTATTTTGAATTTAGTTCGTCGTAAAAAAAAACCAAAATAATTCACAAAAGTTTACCTCAGAAAAAAGTCAATATCATCTTGTTGGGACTTTTTATCCGCTTCGCAAGTTGCTACAATTGCTTTCAAGTCATGGATCATAAAGATTTGGCTTCGCTCTCGCTTGCTTAAAGACGTCTCCATCAACAAACGTTAGTTGTTCTTTTTCTAAATCGCTACCATTGGGGCGCGATTTAGAAGTTTATTTTCGAAAAAAAATACTGCAGATTCACTGCAGGAGAGCACGCAAACCAACGGGTTATTTATGTAATTTTCGCTATTCTTAAACCACTCATTATACATCACACTCATTATGCTTAATCAAATCTTTTTTCTCACATTAAAAAATATTAATGCCCATGGTCTTTTTCACCGGTATCATCACCACCTTCGGTCGCCAAAACCACCACCACTTCTGGCTGTTTTTTTTCTTTCTGAAAATTGCCTAATCACCATCCAATTTCAATTAACAAACCAAATTGATATTTTTTTCAATCTAAAACCTCAAACCCCTAATAAAAACCCAAATCGATACTTAACGATTGTTTGATATAATAGAAGACGATGGTGTAGAAGTGTTTGCATTGAACTATTTGAAGTGTTATTTGGATATTGCGAAGAAACGTTCAAACTATTTTGATGATCAAATTTTAGTAGAATTTTGATTGAAAATGTTTAAGATCTTCCAGTGGTGTGCATTGTTACCACTTATTAGACATCACGCAACTTAATTTTTGGTGAAAATGGTTAAGAAAAGAAACACAAGATATGTTTATAATAGGTTGTTTGTTGATAAGTGGCAATGCTAGCCAATCAAACTGTGACACACAGCTTTCTGTCCCCACCTTATCATGTGTCCCTGGGGCACATGTTAGAAAAACCCATAATATAATTAAGACATTATGATTGTCATTTGTGATTTAAAGGATTTGGACACTATAATTCGATTTAAGTTTTATGCGAAGTAAATTGCATAAATCGTCTTTAAAGTTTGGTCAAATTGCATGTTTCGTCCCAAACGTTGCGAAAGTGCAAGGATCGGGGATGATACTTGCATCAAAGGTTTCCCCACAGGGACAATTTCGTAAAGTTTGGGATGCAACATGCAATTTGGTCAAACTTTAGGGACGATTTGTGCAATTTACTCTTTTATGTGTTTTCATTATTCGTTGAAAACCGACATTTTAATCGGCATTTTTTGTGTTTGTCCGGAGTTAAGATGTAGAAGATGAAGCTGAATGAAATGATCAAATTACCCATTACGATGATATATGATAGGCATTTGTAGAGTTTACCTAAATGTTTACTACAAGGAAGAACATGTAAGTGACTGTATGCTTCTATGTGGGTTTAATGTACTTATCATGGATATTTGGTTTGCTGAAAACCAAGACATATATTGAATATCTTAAAAATATCAAGTTTATGTATCTTGATTTTTATCCTTATATTTACTTCTACTATGTATAATACATCTAACACCTTTCGATTTTGAAGATCTTAAAAATATTAAATTTACACAAGTTACTAATTTTAGACATTTACTTCACCAACGGGCATTTGGTCCAAAGGTATGGAGGTTTTACCCTTCTAGACAAGGTCTCATGTTCGAGTCTTGTCTAGGGCGATAGGGGTTTCCTCCCGTGTGTGTAAAGGGAAGGGTGCCATGCCTTCTGGGCTGGACCCAACCTGGTTGTGTGGGCTCGCTACGCCTTCTGGGCTAGGGGCCATGTAGCCACAATTGCCTTTCAAAAAAAAATTAAACAAAAACTAACGTTCAGTGAACAATTCAAGTAAAAAACGTACGGGTATATATTTAAATGTTCATGTTATGAACGTTTATTTTATTATATAAACAAAATGTACAAGATTTTGTGATCGTTTAAGTTAAATGTACGAATATGAACCAAGCACTCGTTTCGTTCTATTTACGTGCTTGTGAACAGTAGATTATTATGTTAACTTGTGTTTGTGTTCGATTATCGTCTATTTTTGTTATATACTTTTAGTATAACCGTCATACTTAATACACAAAAATTAAAAGTAACATATATTTTGATTATATTATGCTTGTTCTATATGTTCGTTCGTTAATGTTCGCTTAACAGCCTAATAAACGAACATGACAACCATATTTCAAAAAGAACGTACACGAACAAGAAACTTTGTCCATTTAAGCGTTCATGTTCGTTCATTTGTCCGGTTAAGCTTAAACGAACGTACACGAACAAGGCTTCATTCGTGTTTGTTGAGTTCGTTTACAACCCTATACATTTCAAATTTTGTAACTATTAAACGTGTCATTAAAACATTAAATATTTGTATTTATACAATTAGAATAATTTAGTTGCAACAATAGTTGAATTTTCTCACAATTTAACTCTTCTAACTGTTAGAGAATAAATATGGCTCAAGCCCGACTTGTGGGTTGGGTCCATTAGGGTTTGATATCTTGTACTCTATATATTTGGTTGATCAATAATATTATACTGAAAGGAGTTTTATCATTGTCTTACATGGTATCAGAGATTGTGTTCCTACTCCATAAAAAACATTCCAAAACACAGTACCCTCCCTAGTATATAATCTTTCAGACAGCCGCCTCCGGCTTACACGCCGGAGGAGCGGGCTAGGGCCTCCCTTTAAAACAATTAACCATCTGTATTTCATTTTTTATTTTTTTTATATTCTTAATATACATTACGTAATAAATGAAATAAATCCACCTCCACTATCATTTCATAATCCAATACAAATCCAACACAGTCTACCGTATCCTCTCAAAGATCCACCTAAACGACACATCTGCCGCAATTCCACCACCGGAGGTCCTCAGCTCAACGACGCCAAATTTGTTTGTTGATCGTTGGCTTTGTGTTGGATAACCCGGTCGACACTTCTTGTTTGTTTGATAGAAAACTCGACAAGTTCTTACTATTTGTTGGGTCGATCGTGGTTTTTTATATACGATCTGGTTATTTGTTTTACAAAAGAGGAGGATAAGGGGGGGGGTCTATTGACGATTGTGATTGGCAAATTGAGGCACGGGGTGATTTTGTTTGTTATTATATTTATTTATTTATTTTTTTTGATTCCCTGGGGTTTTCATTCCCGAGACGACAAGTGTTTGTTTGTTGGTCGAATATAGGGTATCAAATCCCGAGACGACTTTTGTTGGTGTCGAATCTAGGGTATAAGTCCCGAGACGACTTTTGTCGAATCTAGGGTATCAAGTCCCGAGACGACTTTTGTCGAATCTAAGGTTTTTTTAAGAAGTCACGGAGCCATCCTGCTCGACGATTTTTTGGTTTTCGGCAGATAGATACAGGTTGAGTCTGCCATCTTTGACAGATAGATATACCTTGAGTCTGCCGTGTTAAGCAGATAGATACATGTTGAGTCTGCCATCTTCGACATATATATATACCTTGAGTCTCATGAATAATTTTTTTTTTTAGTTTTTTTCTCTAGTCTGAGCTTTCGCGGATTTCGCTGCTCGGATTGCCCGGCGGGCCACCCGCGTAGGAGTATTAGAGGAGATTTATATGGGCCAAAGAACAGCTTGTGGGTTGGGTCCATTAGGGTTTGATATCTTGTACTCTATATATTTGGTTGATCAATAATATTATACCGAAAGGGGTTTTATCATTCTAACACTAACAACGCTTACTCATTACCATGGCTGGATTTGAGCATGTGCAGGGTGCTCGACGGCACAGGGCCCTCAAATTTATAGGGGCCCTATGATTATAACCACCGGTGCTCAATAAAGTTCGATTTTTTAGCATAAAACTGTTAAAAACTTGTATGTTTTGATTTAGACAAAGCGTATGAAGAAAATAGATTGATTTAAATGAGTTTTAATTTTTATTTTAAAACAGGGAGGATTGACCTGTTGGGATAGAGGGTGTGGAAGATTGAATTACATTTGTACCTATTTTCCACTTTACACCTTATAGTTTCTAGTTTTACACTTTTGTCTTATTTTTTTAGTTTTTTCCCAAGCTAGTGCTTAAGGTATCAAAAATGACAGTATCTACCTGATTTTTAAGAAAATCTTCACCATAACGTTTAAAATCAGTTTTATCGTCAAAAGAGGGTGTAAGAAGTGACTCATATTATTTATGTGAGATCATTTGCCTCTATTTTTTACATCACTTATACTTGACTAAAAGAACCTTTGCACCATTTATTTTACATATGCATAAAATTGCTTATTTGTAGTGTGCATTGTTATTTTCGCACAAGGCCTCCAAAAACCACGGGTCGGCCCTGCTCATTACAAAAGTGAACGTAAAGAAGTATTGTTTAGTGACCAAATAAATGTGACAAGAAAATAATACACAAAATATGTCAACATGTATGTTTGTTGCAAAGAAACATACTAGCCTAGATGGTTAGCTGTGAAACCAAATAAAATTCTATCGATAATATTGTATGCTAAAAACGGAGTATTGAAAGAAATAAATAGAGTAAATTGCATAAATCGTCTCAAAAGTTTGGTCAAATTGCATGTTTCGTCCCAAACGTCACGAAAGTGCAAGGATCGTCCTTGTGGGAAACCTTTGTTGCAAGTATCATCCCTGTGAGGAAACATTTGAGGAAACCTTTGGTGCAATTATCGTCCCTGCAGGGACGATACTTGCACCAAATGTTTCCCCACAGGGACGATCCTTGCACTTTCGTAATGTTTGGGATGAAACATGCAATTTGACCAAACTTTAGGGACGATTTATGTAATTTACTCAAATAAATATCTTGACTAAAATTTCGAATTAGCAAAATTAAAGATGATTAAATTCTTATTTAGTTATAATCTTTTTTAGAATGACAAGATTATAAATAATCCAAATAACATTCCTTGCAAAGATTATTAATTACATATACTTGTCGTCGCAATGCACGAATAGATCAAAAAAGTAATTAAAAATTATGTATTTGTTACGTTTCAAGTGAAGACAATACCTTAGGGAGATGTGTACACCATTACTCTATATACTATAATAGGGTTAAAACGCTGCCGTTTTTGGCAGCGTTGCTACAGTACCCAGTGTTGCTACAGTCTCATCACTCACATAACCATCTCACATAACCCTTTCCCACTTCACACACCCACTTCTGTTTTTCAGTCATATCTTCTTCCACCTACAACTATCTCATTCATCTCATAGATATCTTTTTCTCTCTCTCCCACTTCACTCGCTCTCACATCTGATCTTTATGGGGTTATATCACATCTGATCTTGACAGGGGTTTATATATGGTAATGCTATTTATCGGGATTTGGTGTTTTGCATCTTGCCGGAACGGAAGTTGTAACCTTGATTAAACATCAATATTTATCGGTGTGTTTAATTGATTTGGTAAATACAATAATCTCTGTCGCTTTTGATATTATGTTGTTTTTAATTGAATCTTTGCTTAGGAGCCACATGCAACTTAGGTTTTGTTTGATTTTTAGGTTTTTTAAACATGATGTTATATTGTTTTTAATTGAATGGTATGAAGCACATGCAGCTTTGATCGCGTTTGATTTTGGGGTTTTGTAAAGATGATGTTATATTCTTTTTAATTGAATCCTATCTCGTCTTACCCTTCTTAAATCGGTTCTTGGCTCCACTCCTATCTACAACATGTCGATTTTCAAGGTTCCCAAATCTGTTCTTAATTATATGGAGAGTCTGCGTAGGAGGAATTTTTTTTAATGGCTTTCAAGAGGCGTGATAGAAACGATTGCTTGGGTCAAATGGTATAAGGTGCTTGCTTCTAAGAAAATCGTGCGAGGGTTGGGAGCGTTTCTAGTTTCTTTCGCTCTCAATGGGCTCTTCTTCTTTTCAATGTTGGTTTTTTATGGCGCTAACATTTCTTGATAACTCCTTATGGTCCCGAATTATATCAGCTTTGACTTGGCTTGAATAGTCAATGTCCTCTTTTCTGCTGCTTCATTGTGACATGGAGCTTCCAATCATAACAGAAGTTAGACTCACTTAAAGTCAAATGGTCGTCTCCATTTCTCAATTGTTAAGATTTGTGGGAGGAGAAAGGAAAGGATACATGTACACAGCTTTTGGAAAGTTCTTTGGGATTTTGGCGATAATCTTCTAAAGCTTTCTTTTCCTCGTTTGTTTGCTCTTGAAGAGAATTAAAGTCATATCGGTTGCTGATACGATGAATACGGGCCTATATCCTCTTTTTTCATGTCATGGTCGAGGATGGTGTGTAGAGTCACAACAACTTGATCAGCTTTCGTTATTAATTGATTCTGGTTATTCATTTTTACTATCTTCATTTATTTGACCCGTTTGAGCCATTAGAACTAAAACATAACCCGAATCAGCCCATTTATAAGCAAATAATATGATAATTTGAAGGTATCTAGCTCTATGGGCCAAAATGAGGAGCAATTGCATAGGCGTTACTGCTTGCAAATGTTATAATATTTTTGCTATAAAATTTTAGGCTGTTAACCATCATGCTACAGTTATCTTTGATTCCGCATTGTGTTGCAGGAATGTAAGCTGAAACATTGGTACATGTGGCCAAAAAACGCACTATGAGGTAGAAAAACGTGGTTCTTTCAGTACGATATATAATTGAGTTGAAATTGTTACCGTGAATGACAGACGAGCGGACTAAAATATATGTTGTGGTTATTATTGCAGACTTTGTTGCAGCAGGAAACCTGTTTGGGTGTATGGTGAGGACAAGACAATGATACGACTAATATGATGTTAAACGTTGCTTGGTTTCTAGTTTTTTTTATCAACTTAAGTGTTATCAGGAACAAATTTTTTCCCGTAGGTTGGACATGAGAAGCATTCAGCTTTCTGCATCATGCAAAAGTGCGTTGACTTGAAATCAATTGGAACTAGGCTGCAAATTGTTTCTGCATTTGATATGGAGCATGTGAAGGGGTTTAGTTTTGAAGGTGAGGACACTAAGAACCCACTTATTTTCTTATTTATCCCTAGAATAAGCAGGAAGGAATTAAATTATTTCAGAAAAATGCAGCTTTAGATCTACCAGGCCCCAAAGGCGGAACAAAATTAGCAAGTAGTATAGCAAAAAAGGAATGTTAAACAATCATTGTGCATTGAGTTGTTTCAAGGACAATTGAAGGCAAGTCCAGACCATTGAGGTATAATCTTCTTAAACATATCATTTCCCATGTCCTTCAATAATTTTGCTTTGGTCCTTAAACTTTGACGTATAAAGGCAATATTTAAAGTCATTAATTATATGATAGATCCAACAGTTATGAGATTTAGACCGAACATCGGGTTTTATGATAGTGCATATACCATTGACTCGAGATCAGCTTATGAGATGTCATAAATTGACGAATGTATGACAGTATTTGTAATGTACTGATTAGTTATTGTAACATTCCGTATTTTCAGGTCATTTACGACGTCATATATTTCACTAATTAATTTTTTTGCTCGTACGCGTTTACTTTTAATTTTAATAGTTAAAGTTAAATCGCGTAAACTAAAAATCAACAATTAACTTAAACGAACACCAAACGAATTAAAGTTTACGTCAAGCAAGCAATATATTATTTTTACGAAAGTAATAATCAACTTTTTATATTTTATTTTTATTGGTTGCGTAAAACGTTTACGTTTCGCAATTAAATACATTTAGGCATACCCGGAAGCACCAAAACTTTTCTACGCTTCAACAAATACCCACTTTTATACCCAATACCCAAAAATTTGACATAATATCTTATACATATATACATATCCGGATATATAGATAGAAAACACAAAGATATCTAACTTGAAAACATGTTTCCTTGATTTCATGGGATGTTCTCTAGTTTTAGGAACATTGAGATATTTTTCTCAAGACTTTCATGTACTCTTGACCAACTTTCCCTAGAAATCCTCATGGTGTCTTTTATGAATCTAGTCTTGATCTCATCTAAGTCCAAGAAGTATATAAGTAAAGTAGCTAGTAAGAAAGAACACACACTCTTCATTTCTAAGGTGAAAGTTCACAAAATCTCTTCTCCCTCCTCCTCTCTAGCTCACGGCTCAAAACCCTCAATATACACAACCCATATAAATTTTTCTACCACTTATACAAGCATACACACAACATATCTAAGACCTACTAAGATGGTTTGAAGGTTAGGTTAAGCCTTTACAAGTGTTGAAGCAAGATAAAGGAAGTTTGGGTTCTTTAGAAAAATTAGGGTTTCATTCTTGCAAGCTTGGTTTAAAAATCTAAACAAGGGTTTAGATTATATTTCTCATCATCATTCATCACTATAAGGTTATCTATAAACCTTTATGTCTTTACTTTTATCATTTTTATGTGTTTACATGTTCTATATAACTAAATCACCACTTAGGATATGTTTAACTTGTAAAAGTGGATTTTTCTTGTAAACATGATTTTATGAACTTGTACACATGTTATATGGATATAAATATGGATCATGAACTTTATAAAATGTAAGACAAGTATATAATAAGTATTGGATAACTTGTGGTATTTATTAAGTTGAAAAGTATAGAAAACAAGTTATAAAAATGAGCACACCTAAAGATTTCAAAAGGGGCTGTTGGATTTCGTATTTTAGACAGTAGGTTTAACACCTTAGAAAGATAGTACACCTCATGACGATTCCAAAATGATAAGAAACTCGAAAAACCGATTTATAACGAAAAAGATACGACGATTTCAAGTTTACGTTAAATATATACTTTTATAAAACTATTTTTATAAAAATTACTATTCACCACAGAAACTTATATTTTTAAAACATCATTAATATGATAAAACTTTTAAATACGAGAACGTACTCGAAAGAATCGCTAAAAACGGAGTTAAAACGAATAAGTTACGACATTTACGAGATTTACGATAACTAAATCTATAAAAATAAATATATAACTGTTATGAACAGTAAAATCACTATTCATCAGAAAAACTCAAATTTTGAAAATGTTATATTTTGATAACTCGTCTTAATACGAAGGCGTGGACGTAAGAAACGAAAGAAACGGACTTAAAACGAGAAAGTTACGCCAGTTTTACTAAAGTATACTTATAAACGTTTTTACTTTATAAATATGATTTCACTAAAACGATTAGATGGTGATGTAGCTATATAGAATTATATGTGGTATTAGTTAATCAAAGTACTATATTACTAGGGAGTTTCATAATGAGGCCTCTTCGGGGTGGCGTATCGACGAGTTGTTGGATTTACGATTTAAAGTGTCCTAGCTCCTCATACGTCACTACATGACCTCTTAATTATGATAGCCCGAACGATAGTATGATGAGCTATACGACCTATAAATAATCAAAGTGTTTAGTACTTATACGACCTATATTGGATTAGGTTGCCTTCGGATTCCTTCGTGACGCATTTTTCTATTGTGAATACTTGTTGATTACCATTCACTCGAGGTGAGTTCATAGCCCCCTTTTTACTACGTGATTGTTTTACAAAATCTACGGGGTGAATTACATTGCTTGTTTTACTATTGGACACAAGTGTTTTTCTAAGTGTTTTCAAAGTGTTTACAAAGTGTATGCTATCCAGATTACTGCCTGAATATTATTGCTAAGTTACCTTATTGCCGTGAAGTCCCTATTTATCATGAACCGTTAATTGCTATTGTAGTAAGCGCGAGTGTTGTGGATAGATCTATCGGGACTGACAATCCCCACCTTTCCTTGGGTCACTAGTTTGATCAAGGTGCATTTAACATTGAGAGGTGTTAGGTTGTTGGCAAGCATCCTATATTCTGATTGGGGCACAAATCTAGTTAAGGCTTCGGGGTCATGAGCTTAGTGCAATAATAAACGTTTTGGACTTCTGAATGTGTTTCAGAGTCTACTATTACTTCGATCTTGTGGTCCACCCTTTTTACCGATAAACCTATGATTTCACTCAACCTTTGTGTTGACTTTTAGCATGTAATTTCAGGTCCTAGGGTATGAAGATTGGAGGGGATCCGTGGCGGATATCAATGAAGACGGATTCTGTGTTTTATCTATATTCAACGCAACTTTTATTATCTTTAAAAACTGAAGTCATCTTTTGGGTATTATGAAGCTTTTGTTTAATTAAGAATGTTTATGACTTTTAAAACTTATGGGACCTAATGTATGAACTCTGATACTTTGCTATGGCATAAAATGAAATCTTATCTTAAAACGTCCATTTATGGTCGTTTCCTGTATCTTGATTGTTGTACTTTGACGTAGCACCCCATTGTTACCATTCCGCTGCTACCTGATTTTGGGGGTGTTACAGATGGTACCAGAGCCAAGGTTATAGGGAACTGGGTCATTTTCAAAACCTAGTCTATAACCACAAAGTTTAAAGGTTTTCTTTTCTTTCATTTTTAAATACATAATCCTTCATCGCTATCCGATATCTACGCGCGCGTATTCCCTGATCCAGTGTTGCAAAAATCGGCCTAGGCGGCCGATTAATCGGCGCCTAGGCGCGAATCGGTCACTAAACGCCTTGATTTTTACTAATCGGCCTAAAAAATCGGTCTGGTACAAAATCGGTCAAAAATCGGATGAATCGGTCAAAATCGGAAAAAATCGGAAAAAATATCTAGTCTATTGATCGCAATTGTATATAATATCGACTATTCATGATTATTTATGATTATTTATATCAATCTCCATTATTTACCATGTGTCATGATCTGCATACTCTTTCACAAATTCTCACGAATTGTGTATTATGTGTTGCCAGAATTCATGCCGCCCATGGAGTTTTAAGAAGAAATCTTTAGGAAGATATTGGAAAAGCAGTGTAGCTCCAAAGCAGTTTGAAAAAATTATCGAAAAGACTAGTAGCTGACTTGCTAAACAATACTGGGGGATCCGGATCAACAATACTGGGGAGGAACTGTCTGTCTCCCAGAGATGATTGGTTGTTCGTGTAAGACATTTATGAATGGAAAGCCTCATGTCTTCGCAAGGGGACTGAAGGTTGTAGTCGGACTGAAATCGATGGTTCGAAAAGGATGGAGCAAGTGTTTGAAATTTGACAAATGTGACTGAAGATGACAAAGTGAAGTTTGCTATGTGCCGTTCGAGGGTCGTGCTGTTAACCTGGTGGAAGGAAATGTACAGGATTTGGGACTTGCGTAATGTAAGTCTATGCCCTAGAGCAACGTGAAAGCTATGATGACCACTGAATACTGCCCAGCAACTGAAATCCAAAGGATGGAACAAGAACTTTTTGGACTCTGACTCTGAAAGTGAGAATTGGCATGAGGCATACAACCAACATTTCAATGAGCTGGCCTTGATGATGTCCTGGATTGGTGCCCAGTGAGAAAGAAGAAAGATTGTGATGTATGTTCGTGTTAGAGTTCTGAAGAATCGCAAAGGACTAATATACTTCTTCAAACCTGGCAAAGATGCATGAGGCTGAGTCAAACTATGCCTGGAGATACTGGTCGAGCAATCTCAGTCAGCAGGTATGGGCTGCAAGAATTGGGAAGAAAAGCAATAAAATAAGAAATGGAAGACAACCAAGAGAGAAACAACAACAACAATACCCAAACAACAACAATAACCACAACAACAAACGGATAACCATCAACAACAACCATAAACCGCTAAACCGAACAACAAATTCATCACAGCAACAAACAGGAGAGACAGAAAACTGTCAGGGACATATGCTGACAGCCCCCAACTGAGGAAAGATTTATGTTGGAAATTTACCAAAATGCAACCGGTGCAACTTACATCATCATGGACCGTGTCCTCAAAAGTGCCAGAGATGTCAAAGATTAGGTCACATGGAGAAGGATTGTAGAGTTAGGCTTCAGGGTGCAGGTAATGACTTCCTGCAGAATGTGACATGTTTCGGGTGTGGTGAGAAAGGACATTTCAAGGACAAGTGTCCGAAAGCAGGGAACCAGCAGAATGATGGAGCTCGTGGGAGAGCTTACGTGGTGGTTGAAAATCCACAGCAGAATCCGAATGTGGTCACGGGTACGTTTCTTCTTAATGATCACTACGCTTGTATTCTCTTTGACTCCGGTGCTGAAAAGAGTTTTGTATCTTCTGCGTTTACCCCTTTTATTAATATTGCCCCTGCCACTCTAAAAACTAGCTACGAAGTAGAGTTAGCAGACGGAAAAGTCGTTAGCACCAATACCATTTTACGTAGTTGTACCTTAGTCTTGTTAAATCACGTGTTCAAAATAGACTTGTTGCCAACCCGGCTAGGAAGTTTTGATGTTATCATTGGAATGGATTGGTTGGCATACCACCGAGCTCTCATCGATTGTTATGAGAAGATTGTCCGTATTCCTCTTTCGAATGGCAAGATTCTTGAAGTTCAAGGCGAGAGGCCGGAAAAGGATCCTGGATCACTTGCATGTATCAAGGCTGATGAGAAAAAGCTTGATGACATACGTGTTGTCCGAGACTTCCCTGAGGTATTTCCAGACGATCTGTTAGGTTTACCTCTTGTGCGAGAGATAGAATTTCGCATTGATCTGATTCCAGGCGCATCAAGCAAAAACCCCTTATGGGGGATTCGACCAGAGCACCTAGCTAACAAAACACACTTTTGAACCGCATTCGCATCGCCAGTTGGGTTTAAGATTCTCCATACAGTTAGTCCCTTCAGATTTGTTAAAAAAAAAAGAATTGTCTAAACCAGCATTAAGGAACTTCAAAGAGAAGGGTTTTATTGACGACCAGTCACTCACCATGGGGAGCACCCTCGTACTCGTTTGTCAACGAAGGAAAAGACGGTTCGATGAGAATGTGTATTGGAACTACAGGGCAACTAAACAAGTTGACTATAAAGAAAACCGTTACCCTCTCCCCAGAAATTGATGACTGTTTGGAACAATTTACAAGGTGCGTGTTGTTTTCTCGAACATAGATTCTGGCTCGGGATATCATCAGTTGTGAGTCCGAGCAGGAAGATATACGAAGACCGCGTTTAGAACTCGATACGGGCATTTTGAGTTCACAGTTATGCCATTTTTAGACTGCAAAGACGCTGACAGCAATATTTGATGGACTTAATGAACTGCGCGTCTGCAAGCCGTATTTGGACAAATTCGTAATTGTGTTCATTGACGACATCTTAATCTACTCAAAGTCAGAAGAAGAGCATGAAGTCCACCTGAAAACGATTTTAGACTTACTCAAGAAGGAGAAGTTGTACGCCAAATTTTCAAAGTGCGAATTTTGGTTACAAGAAGTACAGTATCATCAGTTCCTAGGACATGTGGTCAACCGTGACGGTATCCACGTGGATCCTAGCAAGGTTGAGTCTGTCAAGAACTGGAAGACTCCTGAATCGTCAACTGAAATCCGTTCATTTTTAGGATTGGCGGGTTACTACCGGAGATTTATTGAGAATTTCTCCAAGATCGCCAAGCCCCTCACCCTGTTGACTCAAAAGAATAAGGCTTATGTGTGGGGCGATAAGCAAGATGAAGCTTTCCAAATTCTGAAGGAGAAACTATGCAATGCTCCTGTGTTAGCACTCCCCGATGGACCCGACGACTTTGTGGTCTATTGTGATGCATCAAAACAAGGTTTTGGGAGCGTGCTGATGCAGCGGGGCAAAGTGATAGCATATGCGTCAAGACAGTTGAAGAAGCATGAGAAAAATTATACCACCCATGACCTGGAATTGGGTGCGGTGGTGTTCGCTCTTAAAATCTGGAGACATTATCTTTATGGGACGAAAAGTGTTATCTACACTGACCACAAGAGTCTCCAGTACATATTTGACCAGAAAGATTTAAATATGCGCCAAAGGCGGTGGATCGAGCTACTCAGTGACTACGAGTGTGAGATCAAATACCACCCAGGCAAGGCGAACGTGGTGGCATATGCCTTGAGCAGAAAAGAAAGACTCAAGCCAAGACGAGTACGTGCTATGAGTATTACTATTCATTCTGGACTTAAGACTAAGATTTTGGAAGCGCAGAGCGAAGCTTCCAAGGATCTCAAAACCCCAACTGAATGGCTAAGAGGATTAGAAAGACACTTCGAGCAACGAGATGATGGTGAAATTTACTTCTTTGACCGTATCTGGATTCCATCAGTTGGTGGTGTAAGGAAATTAATCATGGATGAAGCTCATACTTCTAGATATTCAGTACATTCGGGTACGGATAAGATGTACTATGATATGAGAGACTTGTATTGGTGGCCTGGTATGAAGAGAGACATTACTGAGTACGTTAGACAACCATGCTATATTCAGAATATCTAGAAGTATGAGCTTCATCCATGATTAATTTCAGACATTACTGAGTACGTTAGACAAAAGTCAAATGGTCAAAGGACTATAAATGAAATATTCAGAACACAAAAAGGGCAAAGGTTACATTCTACCCCCTTAAAAGAATTTTGTCCCCGAAATTCAACTACTAACATCACTAAACAAATGCAGGTACTTCAATTTCATCTGATCTTTACGTTCCTACGTGAATTCAGGGCCACGTTTCGAATTCCACCAAACCTTGACGATGGCAATCCTACTACACTTCAACTTCTTAAACTCCCTTTCTAAAATTTCCACAGGCTCTTCCACAAAATTCAACTTAGCATCAACTCGAATCTCATCTAAAGGCACTTGCAGTGTTGGATAAGCCAAACACTTCTTAAGGTTTGACACGTGGAACATGTCATGAACACCATTCAATTCCTCAGGCAAATCTAACCGATAGGCCACAGGGCCTACCTTTTTGATAATTCTCAAAAGGTCCAACAAATCTAGGTGCTAACTTTTCTTTCTTCCCAAATCGTACCATACCTTTCCAAGGCGATACTTTGAGCAAGACATAGTCACATACACTAAACTCTAGAGGCTTCCTCCTCTTAGCAGCATAACTTTTCTGATGATCACGCGCAACCTTAAGTCTATCCTTAATCTGCGAGATCTTCTCAGTAGTCTCTTGCACTAACTCGGGTCCTATCAACTGACCTTCTCCAACCTCAGCCCACATAATTAGCGAACGACACTTTCTACCATACAATGCCTTAAACGGAGCACATCTCACACTAGAATGATAACTATTGTTATACGAAAACTCAACTAACGGTAGACAAACATCCCAACTTCCTCCAAAGTCCAGGACGCACGCTCTAAGCATGTCTTCCAAAGTCTGAATAGTACGCTCACTCTGACCATCGGTCTGAGGGTGATAAGCCATACTCATGTCTAAACGAGTTCGTAATGCCTCTTGCATTGACTGCCAAAACTTTGATGTGAAACAACTATCACGATCTGATATAATCGAGATCGGCATACCATGTCTAGCAACTATCTCATTCAAATACAATCTAGCCAACCTTTCCATCTTATAATCCTCACGCATAGGTAGAAAATGAGCAGACTTAGTCAATCGGTCCACAATGACCCAGATTGTGTCATGCCCACTACTAGTCCTAGGCAACTTAGTCACAAAATCCATAGCTATCATTTCCCATTTCCATACGGAAATCTCAGGTTGCTGGAGCAAGCTAGATGGCCTTTGATGATCAGCCTTAACCTTCACACAAGTCAAACACTTACAAACATACTCAGCTATATCCTTTTTCATTCCAGGCCACCAATACCTATCTCTCAAATAATAATACATCTTATCAACCCCTGGGTGTACAGATTACTTCGACTTCATCCATTATCAGGGTTCTTACCTCACCCTTTAAAGGTACCCATATTCGATCCAGGTAGTACAAAGTTCCATCACTTCTCTGTTCTATCATCTCATCCAAACCTTTCTGCAATCCTGCAAACTCATCCACAACCTCCTTCTGAGCCGCCAGTATCCTATTCTTGATACTCGACTAAAGGATCATATTCAAAGCTCTAACTCTCTTAGGCTTTACTCTTTCCTTCATACTTAGGGCATTAGCCACCACATTCGCCTTACCGGGATGGTAGCGAATTTCACAGTCATAATCACTAAATAACTCTATCCAGTGACGCTGTCGCATATTCAACTCTTTCTGACTAAAGATATGTTGAAGACTCTTATGGTCCGTGTAGATGACATTCTTTGTCCCATATAGATAATGTCTCCAGATCTTAAGTGAAAACACGAC